>CM050163.1:184893700-185088269 GCA_027410445.1 Discoglossus pictus | reverse complement strand
CCCCTTTAATCAAATTGTTTTCTATTTGTCACAATTGATCCATTTTGGGGGGGTTTAAATCCCCAGTAGCATAGAAGCTTTTTTAAAGCTGCAGAATATATCAGCCCGTTATAAATAAACGATTATATAATAGTTCAACCATGACAAATTACTTAGTCTGAATTTATTCTGAATCTACACCTGGTCCAATAATGTACCCTCAAAATATAGATCTCCTATATAGTTAATCCATTTTTTTCAGGAAGCTAAATCTAGGTATTTCCCTTAATTTGAAATTATTTTTATGGGTGCTGCAAAAGAGACATGTGTTAAATGCAATTTAACTCTATTTTATACCAAAATTTCAATGTAGATCTTATACCGCTTGAGACATTTGTAAATGGTATTAGAACTATACTTGTAAACCATAAAATTGTTTAAATGGGTAGATTTCCCAGTAAGTCCTCTTCTATCTTTTTCCAGATAGATTTTTCATGTTTGAAATTCCAACTCACTGCATGTGACTACAATATTATCATGGATTTCTTTTATTAAAGGAGAACCTATACCTCCCTTTTCAAATTTTCTACTGGAGACCATTTTCTTTATTCTCGCTTTTTTTGCCCAGATATATCTAGTTATCTAGCAGATTTTGAATTAGCTTAAGTGTACAGTTAGGTACTTTTTAAGGGATGCATCTAAATAGATAAGTTATTTAGGGATAATACACATATTGATGGCGGCGATCCTTGCCGACCAAGAAAATTCTTTATTTGAAACGAAAATGTTATCCCTAAATGTACTATACCTTTCGATTTCCAATTATATGGATATTGTTGTTCTAGCAATAGCTTTAATTCCATACTCATTCTTCTAAATATTATATCTGTTTTGGAAAATTTATCATGAAGTATGAAAGTCTCCCAAATTAAGATAGTCATTGTGAATAAGATGCCGTCTGCGAAGAGCATGATCTTATACATTTCCTTCCCTATTTTTACCCCACTAATCTCCTCAGTGTCTCTTATAATTGTGGCTAGGGGTTCCAACACTATTGATTAGCACCACAGCAAACTTCTGACACAGATCATCTACCGCATCCATGGGAAGGCATGGCATTTACAACAGAACCGTAGCTCAAAAGAAAATAGGATGGGAGGAATGGCAGCATGGCCACCCTCAGGCCTTAAAGATAGGAAGGGGTGACATTGATGCTCCCTACATGGGTATATCTCTACATCGCTCAGGCCAGACACTGCATTGCCCCAGGGAGTAGGTAAGGAACATGTTGGTAGAGGAACAGGGACATGGGGATTCAGGGACAAATCGGGACAAGGTGTATTGCAATTATCTGGTCAAGCTCTTCAGGAAGGACCATGGAGCAAGAACATACTCAACCTCTATCAGGGCCCATCTTGGCTACACCCATTCTGTAAAGTACCTTGCCATTGCTGTAGGCCATGTGGCAAGATGTATACTAATAATAATTTTGTGAAATTATATCAAGTGTTCCTGTATTAAATTAATTAGTAATATTACCTGTCATTTCGTTAACACCTCTTCAGCGAAATAGTGATACTGAACAGTACAACAATTTATACCATACATGAGTATTAACTAACAAACATCACCAAGAATGTTCTTAAAGCATGATATCCAAAATGGTGAGAATGACACATAATTAGTGATTATTAAAACATGTGATCACTTGGAAACCCCGCCCGTGACACTGTAATGGGGTGGAATGTTCATATATCAATGATATGGACAGTAGAGATAATTATTTCAGAAGGATGGCACACTTCATGCAGAGTTTAAATGTTAGATGCACCAGCTGTAATGATTATATAAATAACACTCAGCCATAACAACATCACATTCCAACTAACTGAAGATTAGTGACATAAAAACATATGATTACAGTACTTAGATGCATGAAGGGATGGGTGTACAGGAAAATCATCTAACTATAAATATAAAGGTTACATAAATTCTTATTTATATTGATGTCCCAAAACCTTAACAATTACAAACAAATAGAAACAGTGATAACGGTATAAAAAACTGTATTATATACACAGAGCACACTCAGAAAAAGATATGGCTGTGCATTAATATCATGGGTGTGGTGTGGGCAGATCCCGGAAGGGCTAAAGGCTGTTTGGGGAAAAAGGAGACACCTAAAGGGTTAAATGTAATACTGTATTATAATTATGATGCATAGCATCAACTAGGGTCACATGTGGTCACTACACCACAGTAACAAGACTTTGATGAATACAAATCTCATCATTAGAGATGTCGTGAATAGTTCGCCAGCGGACTGTTCCCGGCGAACATAGCATGTTCGCATTCGCGGCGAACAGCGAACATATTCGACCCGCCCCCAATACTTTATCATTGAGCAAACTTTGACCCTGCAATGTCACAGTCAGCAGACACATTCCAGCCAATCAGCAGCATACACTCCCTTCACACCCTTCAACCTCATGGACAGCAGCCATTTTGGAAATCGGAACTAACTTGCAGTCTTACTGAGAGGAGGTAGACTGTAGGTGATACTGCATCAATAGGGAAAACCATAGCTAGGCAAGTTTATTCAGTGACCAGTGCAGTGACTGAAGGGACTCATCAGATCTCTGCTGTAAACACAGCACCCCAAAAAGCCTTTTTTTAGGGCTTAACATCATTTTTTTCCATTTTTTTTCTGTGTAATCTAACTTCATTTGCCTTTCTCCCTGCTAGCCCTGCTTGTAAGTGTGTGTGTCAGCTCACAGCTTATACTGTGTCGTGCACAACGCATACAATATATATTGTTTACTAGTTGTCTACTTTTAAAAAAAAAAAAAACTTTTTTTTTCTTAAAATATAAGTGCATTTGTCTGACCGTCAATCAAAGTTCATTTGCTTGACCGCTACCTGTGTGTCCTGCTTTCAAGTACTGTGCCAAGTATTCAGAGAGCATGTTGTGTGCATGATTGAGCTCTAAACAAAAGGCTTTTTAGGGTCACATTTTCTGTTAATAAGCACTTTGTGCATGGTGTTGTTCTTTTTTGGGAGTTTTTTGTGGTTTTTTTCTAGTTTAATTTAAGTTTTAGTTTTCTGGGGGTCAGGCTCAACTCTCTATCCCAGGAGAGTGAGCTGTCTCCTGGATACTTTGCCACACCCTCCCTTAGCACTTTACCTTCACTCCTGAAACTTTTTTTACTTTGACTTTTTTTAAAAAGTGTTTCAGGTTTTGTGAAAGTTTTGTTTGTTTGGTGTTGGGTTTCATGTTTTGGGGGGAGAGAAGACAAGTAACATCTTTGTAGGCAGTGGGGGGGGAAAACAATTTGAAGTTTTGTTTAAAAGGCTTTTTTTACATCTGACACAGACACGGAGGGGTTAAAAAGCCTCTGTGTTCTCTGTGTTGTTGCAATTAGCAACACCTTGCAACAGGCCATTAAACCTTCCACTGCCAAACATCATCTCTCTCTCTCCCTTAGTTTTATCTTTCTGTTTCTTTTTCACACTTTTATATTTAAAAAAAGAAAACAATAGAAAATCATAAAACAAAAAATAAAAATAAATAAAACAAATAATCTAAAAAAAAAAGGGTCTAAACATGAGGGATAAGACCATTAAGAAGCCTCAGGGGTCAAAAGGGGGAATAATGGCCCCTGAAAATCCTAGCTGCAGCACTGCACAGCATAGGCCCCAGGCAGATAAGGCAGCCCCAGCTCCTGGTGGTTCTGCCAGCAGACCTACCCCTGTGGCTAATACCTGGTCACAGGTGGTTTCTGCTGGCCCCAGTAATACCACCGCTGGGGCTGAGGGGCAGATCACTAGGAAGCATGGGGTTAAATGTCAGATGTCTGGGGTCTACAGCATTGATATCTATCTGCGTGCTGCAGCTAATGTCATCAGCCCCTCTGTTATAGTAGCAGCCAGCAAAATGTACGGGAAAGCAGTTTTCTTTACCCGTACTCTGGCTGCTGCTCACATTCTTATACAGAGAGGCATCACAGTGGGGGTCTTATATGTCCCAATAGAACCCCTGGAAGGGTTGGGCACAAAAGTAACACTCTCTAATGTGCCCCCCTTCCTACCAGACTCCCTCCTGAGCCCCCACCTGCTAACCCTAGGGGAAGTAAAAACACCATTTATTAAAATTCCCCTGGGGTGCAGAGAGAGAGCACTTCGTCATGTGCTCTCTTTCAAGAGGCAGGTACAAATGTGCCTGCCTCAGGGCGCAGAAAACATAGAGGGGTCTTTTGGGGTTCCATTTGAGGGGGTGCTCTACAGGATTTTTTACAGCACTACGGAGGTGCAGTGCTATCATTGCAAGGGGTTGGGGCATACACGTAGGAATTGTCCTAATGTAAAGCATCATGCCCCAGCCCCAGCAAATGGCACCTCCGTCAGTACAGCACCCATCCCTGCTAAGCCCATAACAGCGGGGACCTCAAGGGTCATAGCCCCCCCACAGAGCTCAGGCAAGGAGGCCGTTCCTCAAGCCACCACCACGGCCTCCAAACCCCCTTCTTCCCCAAAAAAGCCATCTGTGTCTGTGGTCTCCAGCAAGACTGCAGACACGGGGAAAAAGGGGAAGAATGTCACCGGTCCTCCCAGTGTCACAGCTGCATCTCCCAAGTCCCAATCTGCCCCCACCATAATTACAGTTAGTGTGGGGGCACAGTGTAAGCAGAGGGATAATAAGCCCTCTGCAGGGGAGGCAGCTAGTGGCAGCTCCTCTTCCAGGAGTGACGTCCCCAGGAAGAGGAAGCATAAAACCAACAGGGAGGTTGCTGATAAGTGGGAAGTGCTCTATAGTGGAGCACCTCCCTCTAAAAGCAAGAAGAGGAACAAAACATCTCCTCCTCATCCGGTGACATTGTCTGGCCCGGTTATTAAGCTCAGCCAGCCGGTGCCAGACCACACATCTTTCTCTCCAGACCCTATAGGGGTTAATGTGGAAAAGGGTCTGGAGGAAAAGCAGGGGCAAGAGGGTCTCCCAAGTGAGGCAGGGGTAGACAAGAAAGATCAGGTTCTGCCTCTGGCCTTTGAGGGGGGTCCCAACAAAGCCCCTGCTGAATGGGTAGTCAGTGTCCCTGAGGTGCTGAGCTTCAAGGGCACCAGTCAGTCTCCTCCTCCAGTGTCACTCTCTAGTGACGTACCTCGGGCTTTGTTAGAGCCCCAGGCCGAGTCACTACTGGAGGGGGGGAATATAGGCATGACCCCCATTCAGGACCCCATGGATTTGTCTGTCAGGGGGGATGTGGCACAAGGGGAAGTGGAAATGGGGGAGGGTGATAAAACAGATTTTCCTGTTAACATCATGGGAGAGCCTGTCTACCCTCCTCAGCCGTCCACTGACCCTAACATCGGTGCCATCCAAGCTGAGCAAGAAGTGGTGGAACTGGCAGAGGAGGCGTATAAAGCCACCAAAGGTTTCCATTAAGGAAGCCATGCCAGCCACTGCTGTCCAGCCAGCTACCCCTGAATGCACTCCTGAAGCTACAGGGGTGCAGCAGCAATCCAAGGGTCCATTATTTACCTTGAAGGGTGCTAAAGGGTCCCTGAGAATAAAGCTGAGGAAACTGACTCCAGCCGGGGAGGATGGAGTAAAAGCCCTCAGCCAAGAGGAGCCCAGGGGTGACCCACTAGAAGGAACATCAGATTCTGGGTGGGTTATCCCTGTCATGGAAATAGATCTATTCCTTGAGAGCACCCTTCATGGACAAAAGAAAAGGAAGGTGCGGCTGGCCTTGAAGAGGTGGAAGAATACGTCGTTTATTCTCCACTCTCTCCAGCAATATCTAGTGGTCAGCACTAGGTCCTAGAATTCTGGGACTGCGGAGCATCTCCGCGTCCGGAAATTCTATAAAATGTGCGTGTCCTATCAGCAGTCTCAAGGGTGTGAGGAATGCACAATTCCTGACACGCAGTAATGGCTTTGCACATCAGCACGCTAAATACCCATGGCTGTCAAGACAGTTTCCGCAGGTTCCAGGTACTCTCCTATTTATATCAGGGAGGGTACTCTGTGAGCTTCCTGCAGGAAACTCACACCACTCCAGAGGCTGAGGCCTCGTGGCAACTGGAGTGGAGAGGCAGGGTCTTCTTCAGCCACTTCACATCAGCGTCATGTGGAGTGGTGACCCTGTTCTCAGAGACTTTTCAGCCAGAGCTGCTGCTTGTGAAAGCTGTTATCCCAGGCCGTCTAATCCACCTCCGGGTCCGAGAGCAGGGTAGCATCATTAACCTAGTTAATATATATGCCCCTGCTGGAGGGCCCGAGAGAGTAAGGTTCCTCGCCAGACTGTCCCAGTTTTTGGAGACGGTTGACGCAGATGAGTGTTTGGTACTCGGGGGTGATTTCAACTGCACCCTCGAAGCTCTGGACCGGAATAGTCCAGAGCCGTACCCGCCTTCTGCGTCAGCCCTGCGGGAGATCATCGCCCGCTTCTCCCTGGAGGACATCTGGCGAGAGCAGAACCCAGGGGCATCAGACAGTTTCACCTACATCAGGGTGAGAGCCGGTCTGGTGTCCCACTCCCGGATCGACAGACTATATATATCTAGTCACTATATGTCACGAGTCGGTTCTTGTGCCATTAGGCTGGCTCCGTTCACAGACCACAACTGTGTGTCTGTGACGGTGGCGCTAACGCCAACAGCGCCACGAGCCGCCTATTGGCACTTCAACAATGCTTTGTTGAAAGACCAGGGGCTCGTGACATTGATCCGGGAGTTTTGGACGGACTGGAGGGGTTGCAAGGGGGACTTTGCCACGTTAAAACTGTGGTGGGACGTGGGCAAGGTTCATTTGCGACTTCTGTGTCAGGAATATACCAAGGGTGCGAGTGGGCAGCGCGAAGCTGAGTTGGAGTCACTCCGGGGGGAGGTACTCCATCTGGAGCAGAGGCTGTTCACTTGTAGGGACCAATCCCTGCAGAGCGAGTATGTAGAGAGGAAGGGTGTCCTCTGTGACCTGGAACGACACCAGGCCAAGGGGGCATACGTGCACAGCCGCTTAGGTTTTCTCAAAGATCTAGACCGCGGTTCGCGCCTCTTCTACTCACTGGAGAAAAAGGGGGGTAACATTAGGCACATCACCTGTCTTCTAGATGAAGACAGTGCCCCCCTTACAGATCCGGAGAGTATCCAGGATAGAGCCCGGAACTTTTATAAAGATCTGTACTCTCCGGATCCCATTTCTCCAGACGCCTGCAGGGTGCTATGGGAGGGGCTCCCCACAGTCAGTGCGGGTGTAAGAGAGCGGCTTGATATACCACTATCTTTTCAAGAGCTCTCTAAAGCCCTCCGTGCCATGTCCTGTGAGAAGTCTCCAGGACTGGACGGACTGACTGTAGAGTTTTTCCAATTTTTCTGGGAGACTCTGGGACCTGATTTTCATCTGGTCCTTGGGGAAGCCCTGGAGACCGGGGAGATGCCCCTGTCTTGTCGCAGGGCAGTACTTGCCCTGCTGCCCAAAAAGGGGGATCTCCGGCTTATTAAGAACTGGCGACCGGTTTCTCTGCTCAGCACGGACTACAAGATTGTAGCTAAAGCCATCTCGCTTAGACTTGGGTCTGTGCTGGCAGAATTGGTTCACCCTGACCAGTCCTATGCGATCCCGGGCCGGACTATCTTTGATAGTATCTTTCTGGTCGGGGATCTATTGCATTATTCTCGCAGGACTGGTCTGTCACTCGCCTTTCTCTCTTTAGATCAAGAGAAGGCGTTTGACAGGGTGGACCATGGTTACCTCATAGCCACTCTGCAAGCATACGGCTTTGGCCCACAGTTTGTGGGCTTTATAAGAACGCTGTACGCCTCTGCAGAGTGTTTACTTAAAATCAATTGGTCCCTAACAGCACCTTTGGTATTTGGACGAGGGGTGCGTCAAGGATGTCCCTTGTCTGGACAGTTATATGCACTGGCCATCGAGCCTTTCCTCTGCCTACTGAGGAAAAGGCTCACAGGGCTGGTGCTAAAAGATCCAGACATGCGGATTGTCCTTTCAGCTTATGCTGACGATGTGCTCCTCGTGGCCCAGGATCCAGTTGATCTTAAGCTGGCAAAACAGTGCCAGGAGGTGTATTCAGCTGCCTCCTCCGCTCAGATCAACTGGTCCAAATGCACAGGCCTTTTAGAGGGTAATTTACTGGTAGACTCTTTGCCTCCCACGTTTCGTGACATCACGTGGGAGGCAGATGTCATTAAATATCTGGGGGTCTACCTGTCCGCTGCGGACGCTTCCGTCCCAGACAACTGGAGGGAGTTAGAGGCCAGTGTCCTCTCTCGTCTGGGACGATGGAGGGGTCTAGCAAAAATGTTTTCCCTTAGGGGGCGGACTCTAGTGGTGAATCAGCTGGTGGCTTCTCAGATCTGGCACCGGCTGATTTGTCTGAGTCCGACCCCCGAGTTTGTCACCAATATCCAGAGGAATTTGTTAGATTTCTTCTGGATGGGAAGGCATTGGGTCTCTACAGGGGTGGCAAGTCTGCCTTTGGTGGAGGGTGGACAGGGAGTAGTTTGTGTGTGCTCCCAGTTGTCCACCTTCCGCCTTCATTACCTGCAGAGATACCTTTATGCAGATCCCTCTCCGCAGTGGTGTGCACTGGCATCCAGCTTTTATCTCATTTTGCGCAACCTGGGGTGTGACCGGCAATTATTTCTTATCAGGCCCGAGGGGTTTGGGAGAGACCTCTCTGTGTTGCCGGCATACTACCAGGAAACCCTCAAGGCCTGGAGCATGGTCTCCGTGACCAGGCAGGGCGTGCCTTTGGGGGATGAAATATTCACGGAGCCCCTGCTATTTAATCCAGCAGTGGGGGCTCCAATGTTACAGTCCATCAGTATCATCCGCCGCCTTAGTCATGCACGGATGACCCGAGTCGGGGATCTCCTGGAATACGGGCGTTCTGATTGGGTGTCACCCCAGGAGCTTGCGCTCCGTTTGGGATATGTGACGCCCAAAGTCTCAGGGCGCTTGCTCCAGGAGATTAGGGATGCCATCTCCCCCGACTCGCGCACCTTCCTTCGCGGTGCTTTGCAGGCCGGAGTGCCACATGCACCTTTCAACACCCCTGCTCCGGCTGTTTGCATTGGACACAAGCCGCATGTTTCCCCTCAGGCTCCTCCTGTCCCCAACCTCTCAAAGTTGAGGGACATACCCTCGGCACGCTTTCGCGGCATGCCGAGGAAGAGCTTATATTCTCTCATGCTCCATACAGTGCACTTCCTTGCCCTCGTGACCCGTCCCGATACCATCTGGAGGCGGGTCCTACCAGCTGACGAGGGCAAGAGGCCCCGGTGCAGGGAACTTTATTCTGATTTAGTTCCACGACCCACCTTGAGTTGGAGAGTGCTCCATGGTGCACTGAGCACGGGAGAGTACTTAGCTAAATTCACGGACTCTCCCTCTACTTGTCCATTCTGTGGCAAGGGAGAGTCCGTGTATCATATTTATTTTAGTTGCGCCAGACTGCAGCCCCTCTTGTCACTCTTGAGGGGCCTCCTCCTGCAGTTCTGGCTGCATTTCTCCCCTCACATTTTTATTTTTGGGCGCCCAGTGATCCGGGGCAATAAGGCCAGGGACCTCCTCGTCAACCTGCTCCTGGCATTAGCCAAATTGGCTATATATAAGTCCAGGAAGCAGTGTTTGATAGGGGGGGTTCCCTTGTCACCTGAGGCCATGTTCCGGGTGCTGGTGCACTCCCGTATCCGGGCAGAGTACCACCTGGCTTTGTCCACTGGGGGAATGGATGAGTTTGTCTCCCAGTGGGCTGTAGATGGTGTGCTCTGCTCGGTATGCCCCCATCCGGTTTCTTTTTCTCTCCACTTCCTAAAATGATTTTTATTTAGTTTACAGATCATGTTTTTCTCATAATTTTAAAATACACTGTGCCAAGTTCAACCAATCCAGTCTAGTTGGGGTACCAACAGTCCACATTTTAAAAAAAATGACAGGCAGAGGCAGGACACCCCGCAGAGGCCGTCGTGGTGCTGTGATTCCCTTTGGCACTACAATAATGTTCAGTGTTCAGAGGCCAGTTACCCTGAACTTGAAAAGTTCAGAGGACGTAGTTGACTGGCTAACACAGGACACCCAATCTTCTACAGCTTCCGCTTGGAACATTGACGCACCATCCTCCTCCAGCTTAGCTTCGGGCACCTCTCAAGTTACCACTCACCCGCCTGCCGCCACCACCAACACTAGTACCACAGCCAATTCAATTGATCAGTCAGAAGAGTTATTTACACATCAGTTTGAAGAAATGAGTGATGCGCAACCATTATTGACAGAGAATGTAGATAACAGGGATATGTCTCAGTCAGGCAGCATTACACACATGTACGTACGATGTGATGATGATGTACCCGCTGCTGCTCCCTTTGTTCAGTTGTCATATACAAGTGAGGCGAGTGATGATGATGATGCGTCCGTGGATGTCACGTGGGTGCCTGCTAGAAGAGAAGAAGAACAGGGGGAAAGTTCAGATGGGGACACAGAGAGGAGGAGGAGACGAGTTGGAAGTAGAGGGAGGTCATCGCAACGAGCTAGTGGCACAGTCAGACAGCATGCATCCGCACCCGGGGTCAGCCAGACAGCACGCCAATCAACGCATGCTGTTGCCACCACCAAAATGCCGTCACCGCCGAGCTCAGCAGTGTGGCATTTTTTTTGTGTGTCTGCCTCTGACAACAGCGATGCCATTTGCAACCTGTGCCAAAAGAAACTGAGTCGTGGGAAGTCCAACACCCACCTAGGTACAACTGCTTTGCGAAGGCACATGATGTCACATCACAAACGCCAATGGGATCAACACATGAGTACAAGCAGCACACAAACTCAAAGCCGCCATCCTCCTCCTGGTCCAGCATCTTCATTCACATCAACCACTGCTGTCCTCCTTGCCCCCTCTCAACTCTCCACCACTCCGTCTCTCGCCTCTTGCTGTTCCTGCTCATCTCCTCACAGTCAGGTGTCTGTCAAGGGCATGTTTGAGCGTAAGAAGCCAATGCCACAAAGTCACCCCTTGCCCGGCGTCTGACAGCTGGCTTGTCTGAACTCTTGGCCCGCCAGCTTTTACCATACAAGCTGGTGGAGTCTGATGCGTTCAAAAAGTTTTTAGCGATTGGGATACCGCAGTGGAAGGTACCCGGCCGAAATTTCTTTGCCCAAAAGGCAATCCCCAACCTGTACTCAATTGTGCAAAAGAAAGTAATGGCATCTCTGGCACACAGTGTTGGGGCAAGGGTCCATCTGACCACTGATACCTGGTCTGCAAAGCATGGTCAGGGCAGGTATATCACCTACACTGCGCATTGGGCAAACCTGCTGACGCCTGCCAAGCATGGAATGCGTGGCTCTGCAGAGGAGTTGGTGACACCGCCACGACTTGCAGGCAGGCCTGCTGCCACCTCCTCTACTCCTCCTACTCCATCCTCTTCCATAACCTCCTCAGCTGAGTCCTCTTCTGCTGCTGCGTCTTGCTCCACATCAACGGCACCCCCCCCAGCTCCCCAGATACTATTGCACATCCCGGATACGGCAGTGTCATGCCGTCTTGGGGTTGACTTGCCTCAAAGCAGAGAGTCACACCGGGCCAGCACTCCTGTCCGCCCTGAACGCACAGGTGGATCAATGGCTGACTCGACCAACTAGAGATTGGCAAAGTGGTTTGTGACAAAGGAAGAAATTTGTTGGCGTCATTGAATTTGGGCAAGTTGACGCTTGTGCCGTGCATGGCACATGTGTGTAATCTGATCGTACAACGCTTTATCCATAAGTATCCAGGCTTACAGGACGTCCTGAAGCAGGCCAGAAAGGTGTGTGGCCATTTCAGGCGTTCCTACACGGCAATGGCGCACTTTTCAGATATCCAGCGGCGAAACAACATGCCAGTGAGGCGCTTGATTTGTGACAGCCCCACACGTTGGAATTCAACACTCCTAATGTTCGACCGCCTGCTCCAACAAGAAAAAGCCATTAACGAGTATTTGTATGACCGGGGTGCTAGGACAGCCTCTGCGGAGCTGGGGATTTTTTTGCCACGTTACTGGACGCTCATGCGCAATGCCTGTAGGCTCATGCGTCCTTTTGAGGAGGTGACAAACCTTGTCAGTCGCACCGAAGGCACCATCAGCGACATCATACCATTTGTTTTATTCCTGGAGCGTGCCCTGCGAAGAGTGCTGGATCAGGCCGTAGATGAGCGAGACGAGGAAGAGGAAGAGTTGTGGTCACCATCACCACCAGAAACAGCCTTATCAGCATCGCTTGCTGGACCTGCGGCAACGCTGGAAGAGGATTGTGAGGAAGAGGAGTCAGAGGAGGAATGTGGCTTTGAGGGGGAGGAGGAAGACCAATCACAACAGGCATCCCAGGGTGCTCGTTGTCACCTATCTGGTACCCGTGGTGTTGTATGTGGCTGGGGGGAAAAACATATCTTCAGCGAGATCACTGAGGACGAGGAACGGGACATGACTAGCTCGGCATCCAACCTCGTGCAAATGGGGTCTTTCATGCTGTCGTGCCTGTCGCAGGACCCTCGTATAAAAAGGCTGAAGGGAAACGACCTGTACTGCGCGTGCACGCTACTAGACCCTCGGTATAAGCAGAAAGTGCCTGATTTGTTACCAAATTACCGCAAGTCAGAAAGGATGCAGCAGGTCCAAAACAAATTAACGTATGCTTTACACAGCATATAAGGGTGATGTCACAGCACAAGGGCAATATAACAGGGGAAGAGGTGAAAGTAATCCACCTCCCACGACCACGCCGGCAAGGACAGGATGTTTAAAAGACGTGTTGTTGATGGAGGACATTCAGACCTTTTTCAGTCCTACGCATCTCATCAGTCCTTCGGGATCTACCCTCAGAGAACGACTTGACCGACGGGTAGCAGACTACCTCGCCTTAACTGCAGATATCGACACTCTGAGGAGCGATGAACCCCTTGACTACTGGGTATGCAGGCTAGACCTGTGGCCGGAGCTATCCCAATTTGCCATTGAACTTCTGGCCTGCCCCGCTTCAAGTGGCCTGTCAGAAAGGACCTTCAGTGCAGCAGGAGGTTTTGTCACCGAGAAGAGAAGTCGCCTAGGGCAAAAAAGTCTAGATTGCCTCACATATATAAAGATGAATGAGGGATGGATCCCGAAGGGACTGACACTGGGCGATACATTCGACTGAAAAAAGGCCTGATGAGATGAGCTGCCTTCGGCTATAAATGGTCCAGACGCTGCTGTATGTTATCTGTGAATGCCGGATGACTTGCGTGTATTATCCGCCACCAACTAGGGTTCAAGAAGAGGCAATGTTTTATGGCACTTTCTGCCTGGGGAACAAAGGTCAATTTTTCTGGCCGCTGCAACAGCTAGGCTGGGCCTTCTTTTTTTTACTTTTTTGGTTAATACATTTTAATTTTTTTTTCTGTGATTGCAATTTTTAAGAGAAACTTAAGACATGGTAAAACAGACAATAGTAAAGTCCTATTATCTATCATCACTCCAGCAGTAGCTTATTATTTACAATATCTAACCTGCTCAATCGCCCTTGGGTTACCCTAGCGCAGGCTTCAGTAGGCGACCTCTCCTTTCCTCGGATGATTTTGCCGCCGGTTGCTTCTGAAGGGTCTCCTCCAGGGCTCCCCCACTGCAGTCCTTCCCCCTGAGTCGCTTCAACCAACAAATGTTTTATTATATTAGGGGGGCACTAAATGGGGATGTTATCCAGGGATCCCAAATTGTCTGGAAATGGGTGATTCTATCCAAGACTACATGGTTAAATCTCTCGTTGAGCAGTAAATAGTTGATTTGACTATAATTTAAAGATCCCCTACTTAAGCCTTGCCAACTTTTATCCCATGTGCTATCTGCCAACTCGGTGCCCAAATGCCTCTCCCAGGCTTTGGTATAGTCTGGTTTGTTTGCCCATGAGTTTTCATTAAATAGTTCATACATGAGGCTAATAATACCAGGCTGAAAGGGGGAATCCCTACATTTTTTGAGTAGCCAGGTGTTTCTTTGGGGGGTTCCCCTACCACTTATCGTATATATAAAATGATGTATCCTGCAAAAATTATAGTGTTCAGCCGGGGGTAAATTGTATCTATCTCTCACCCACTCAAAGATCATTATTTTGTCGTCATGCCACCATGGACCAACCCTTAGTAGGTTCTGAGACTTCCACCAACTGAGAGAGCTTTCCGGAAGATGTATCTTAAAGTGGGGATTGGGTACGATAGGGGTAAGATCTGATACCCGAGTGTCCAGTTTTTGTTTCCAGTTCATCTCCGTCCATATTTTTAATGAGTGCCTAATCAATGGGTTTTTCAAGTTTCTCAAAAAAGTATACAGGCCTGGAATCCATATTACTGTATCCCATGTATAAGGTGACATGCTTACATTTTCCATAAATACCCAGAGCGGCTGATGTGTTTTGGAGAATGCGCCAGAGGAATGAAAGCCAGCTGCGCTGCCTTGTAATACAGCTTGAGATTCGGGTCCCTACCCTCTTTTGGAAAGACTATGAGGTCGGCCTGATTCAATTAAGGGCGCATAGGTTCTCCATTTAGTATAGCGTTAAACAAAGATGTTAGGTGCGGGGGTAAGCAAGGGCTCAAATTTCTTATAGTACAGATGAGTAAAACCGTCTGGCCCTGGGGACTTGCCAAATTTAAGATCTTGGATTGTAGATTTAACTTCCTCTTGGGATATGTCTAGGTTCAAGCTGTCCAATTGAGGTACAGGTATTTTGTGGACTTCTTGCTGTAGTAGGAAGGACTCTATGTCAGATCCGCTGCAGCGGGATTGGGATGAATATATGGTCTGATCGAAGTTGTGAAATGTTTCTTGGATAGCATTGGGGCTAAAGGAGGTTTGGCCATCAGGTAGTCTAAAGATACCGTATATTATGTCCTCTCTTGGGGGGTAAAGACACTAATAATTCCTCCAATAAAATTCTGCTTTTTTTTTGTGGGCAAGGTCACTGGTTAGCCCGTTGGGTTATCTGTTAAAAAGAGTGGTGCAGAGACTGTGGGGGCTGTTAGCCTCCTTGTCCCTGTGTGGCCGTTTAGAATCCCTGCTGCTGCATGTTTCAGCTTTATTAAGGTGTAATTGTACAGCGTTTGACTCAAGTAGCTGCCTGTGCTGGGTCAGTTTGGCTTAATTGCTGGGCCCTTTTCCTGCCAAGATGGCGATTGTCAGTCCATGGGCCTCTATGTCCTCTTCACTACCTTTGTCCCCGCTTGTGTGCTTATTGGGGATGGCCCCCCTTTATATCTCCGGCCCGTGGCCTTGTAAGGGTCGCCCCCTCAATCTCTGAGTGTGGATATGCAGGGATGGGGCGTTGAATCAGGCCTACCTTCTTCTCTGCTCGCTGCAAGATCAACAATACCTAATTTTTCAGGCATGTGTACATGCCTAATTTTTCTGGCCTCTGGTGCTGCACTGTGGCTTCAACAACCAAATCCAAAAAAAAGGCACATAACAGGGATTAAACTGATAGGAGTAGTACTACTTAACACACCATTCATATCTGGTGTAACAGTAGTGTACATTTAAAACCAAAAACATTTTTTCTACTGTAATAGATTGCATAGCAGTTAGTTGTCTGCAAGCGTGTGTGTCAGACCTACAGCGTCTACTCTACCAACTTCTGCAAGTGCACAGTGCCACTCATATCTGTTGTCACAGTAGCTTGGACGCATAGTACCGATCTGTCAAAACCTGTAATGATGAATGAGGTCTAGAGTAGCCTGGTTCCCTTATCCTCTACAGGTTGAGACCTAATGTTTGGGTGACTCCAGACCAACACATGAGTACAAGCAGCACACAAACTCAAAGCCGCCATCCTCCTCCTGGTGCAGCATCATAAGCCACATCAACCACTGCTGTCCTCCTTGCCCCCTCTCAACCATCCGCCACTCTGTCTCTCGCCTTGAGCAGTTCCTGCTCATCTGCCCATAGTCAGGTGCCTGTAAAGGACATGTTTGAGCGTAAGAAGCTAATGTCACAAAGTGCCCCAAAATTGAAGTGATACGACCAACAAAGCATCTTTTTCCATCTCCCGGTTCTAAAAATCCAGGCCTTATACACGCCCCCTGATAGGTGACGTAACAAGTATTAAACTGATAAGAGTAGTACTTACAAACACGTCACTCCTATCTGGTGGCACATTTGACTGCACGTGCCGTGCCCCAAAATTGAAGTGATACGACCAACAAAGCATCTTTTTCCATCTCCCGGTTCTAAAAATACAGGCCTTATACACGCCCCCTGAAAGGTGACATAACAAGTATTAAACTGATAAGAGTAGTACTTACAAACACGTCACTCCTATCTGGTGGCACCTTTGACTGCACGTGCCGTGCCCCAAAATTGAAGTGATACGACCAACAAAGCATCTTTTTCCATCTCCCGGTTCTAAAAATCCAGGCCTTATACACGCCCCCTGATATGTGCTGTAACAGGTTTTAAACTGATAAGAGTAGTACTACTTAACACACCTTATAATAATGCAGAGAGAGGCAATGCAGTGAGAGGAGTCTGAAGAAGAGGAGTCAGAGGAGGAAGGTGGCTTTGAGGAGGGGGAAGACCAAACACAGCAGGCGTCCCAGGGGGCTTGTTGTCACCTTTCGGGGACCCTTGGTGGCTGGGTGGAGGAAGAGACCTTCAATGACATTAGTGAGGACAAGGAACGGGACATGGCTAGCTTGGTATCCAACCTTGTGCAAATGGGGAGTTTGCGGTTGGGCAAATGGACTGTTTGCGGTTGTTTGCGGTGCGTTAAATGGGGAGTTTGGTCTGTCACTGTGAAGCGGGCCTAACGCTTTCACTACCTGATCGATACAACATCATACCTGATGTTTTAAAGCACGTTATTCCAAACAATTTAGGAATGTTAGGTAATTTATGCCCTTTATGGCTTAAGACCAGACTCTGCATCAACTATGTAATTTTCCATGGGAGTTTTGCCATGGATCTCCCTCCGGCATGCCACAGTCCAGGTGTTAGTCCCCTTGAAACAACTTTCCCATCACTATTGTGGCCAGAAAGAGTCCCTGTGGGTTTTAAAATTCGCCTTCCCATTGAAGTCTATGGCGGTTCGCAGATGTTTGCCGGTTCGCGAACATTTGCGGCGGTTCGCGTTCGCGGTTCGCGAACCGAAAATTTTAGGTTCGCGACATCACTACTCATCATACATCTGGTATACAAGTGTTATCACATTTAAAAGGATTCTTAGGATATCATAAGTTTGGAACACCTACCCACTGACACAGTGAAAACACAAAGGTTAGCAGCCATAATAGCTGTTACTTACATCAGACAAAAATATGTTCTCAGATTGAAACTGTGGAGAGGATGACATGCTTCTTTAATGAATATATTGATGCTGGCTTTGATTAACTTACTATTCTGGGACTTTGCAAGTCAACCGCCATAGCTGTATTAGTCTAAATGTATGCTAACAACAGCCATCTATTCTAAATGTATGCTAACAACCGCCATCTATGATTTAATTAATATCGTGCAAGCTACATTTTTAGGAGGGGATGTCATTGATAGAATGTCTACCTGATGATCACTGTGAATACATTCCAAATACTTCATATTTTAACAATATTTGCAGATTAAGAAGGTGCCCTCATGTACCCGAACTGTGCCCAAAATAAAATAAAAATGGCATTCCTCAGTGACCATCAATTGGTGAAATGTTAAAAATTGCCCTATGTGTCCACAGAGGAGAGGATCAAGGACCATGTGATGGGAGGTAGCCATTTGCTAAATATCACAATAACATAGGCCATGATCCTCTGCTCTATAGCCAGACTAGATTATGTTAATATTTGGACCAAAAGATAGTCGCTGAGGAGTGCTGTTGAGAAAGTCCAAAAATATGTGCTGCCCCTACACCCTCCTTTGCCTTGCCACAGGGCGCCAACTTTGCGTGGCCGCAAGCCTTCTATCTAATTGAGGCGGGGGGGGGGGTGAAGGGGTGGCATCCCCCAAGGAGGCAGCAGGCGGAGGCATTGAGGGAGGTGAGGACTGTCCAGACTGCAGATATGCTGGCAAGGCTGCCACATCAGGACCATAATCTCCCCAATGGCAGCCTCCAATGATAAACCTTGGGATTGAGGTCTGCTCTGTGTAGTCAGAGCTGAGTGAGAAGGTGGGGTTGGTAGTGGCTCAGTGGAGAAGGTCTGAGGCATGGCTGGAACCTGGCTTGGTTGTTGTGGTGGTAGGCCTGGTGGTGGTGGGAGCCAGGTTGTGGCGCCACTGGGAGGAGGAGATGGTGGAGGAACACCTTGGTGGTCTGTCCAGTAAGAGGGTTTAGGTAGTGAACCGAATTGTTAGATGAGGGCCCCAGCTGGGTTCAATGCCATGTGTGTCCAGCAGGTGACCTCACTGCCCAGATTAATCCTTTGTCCTCTTCCTCCTCATAATGGATTTAATGACTCATGAATAAGATCAATCCATTGTTAAATCCCGGGAGCTGACATGTTAGTGTCATTGCTGGTCATCATTTACATCAGTTTTGGGTCTTCTATGTGTGTGTGTATATGTGGTGGCATGTTGGTATATCTAAAATTCACCTGACTCAAAGGACTTGACAGTAACTTGGGGGTCACCCCTTGGTGCTCTCGCTTATCTATGTTCCTCTGCCATCATCGTCCTTCCCTTGGCCCAGATGTCATCAAAACAATGCTTGACAGACCTCACATCCCTTTCTGCCAATACCACTGCTGTCACTGCAGCTGCTACCTCCTTCCAGGCCTAGGCTCTGGGCCCGAGCATAACTCCACCCCCCCGCACGTTCAAGGATAGGGGCGGTCACGAATGGCACTGAAGAGGACCATCATCTCCTCATGCCTGTAATATGAAGCCCTGTGCCTAGCCCCAGCCTCTTGCCCTCTGGATTGTGGACATGGATCCTATACTCCCTTCTCTGTCCCTGATGCCTGTCCCTCCTCCTCTCTACCACCCCCCTGTGATCAGGCCCCTCCCCCTCTGAACCTGTGCTTGGAATGCCTATCACCATTCCTCCCCTCATCTCTCCTCCACTCCCCTCTCCTTCACTTTTTTAATGGCCACCTCCCTCTCCTCTCTGTCATCCTCTCCTTTCATTCTCTTCTCCTCCCCACTTCTCCCTCCTCTCCCTGCCTCTCTTCACCCTCCATAAGAAACCCAAAAATAAAATAAGGATAAATAAAAATAAGTGTACATGTATACATTTCTAATGTAAAAGTTTTTTATATTTTATGTATTTTTAATTTATGTTAGGGTATCCGGCGTGGGGTTATTATCTGTGGATGTAGTGACCTGTATGTATATCCATGTGTGTTATTACTATTTGTGTATGTATATTATGTGTTTTCTGTTCATATGTATTTTGATGTATTAAGTGTAAAATAAGTATATTAGTAATAGAAAATCAATAAAACCTTAATAACCTTCTATCCAAAATCGCCTACTCTCACTATCCAAGACCAAGACTACCAGCTCTGGGATCTGCATGGCAGTTTGTGAAAATCTACATACAGTCAACTCATGGGCTTGAAGCTAGCAGCTTTATTATCTATCCCTGCTAATCACTTATCCCCTAAGCCATTTTCTATTGGCTCCTAGGGCTGTGGCTCATACGTAAATTGCGAGATTGTATTTAAAATTTGAGCGGCATGTATTCACGCCCCCCAAAAAGCTTGCATGTGCGGGAAGGGCTTGTAAGTTCATCTGTCAGGTCCGACTTTGCAGTCTTGGGACAAAAGAATACATCTAAACATTTAAAAAAAAAAAAAAAAAAAAAACACATTTAGCCAAAAGTTGCACAATTATGTATTATTAGACTTTGTGGCTTTTACCAGATGTTGAGAACTGTTGCTGATTTTTTTTTGTTTATGCCTCTCTCTTGTTTGTTATCTGTAATGGCATGCTGTACAGTATAAGTTGCTCCAAATTAGCATTACATTAAAATAGAAAAAAAGATTTGACAGCGGATAGGAAAAAAAAAAGGCCCATTCTATCTACCTAAAAGACTGATTTAAAGGGCCACTGGATTAAGCACAACTTAGAGCACATCAGTGTAAAGATCTCATATAAGCATGTGGAAAACTTTTTGAATTTTTGAAATAGGTGCATTTTTTAGAGAAATTGATAAATTAAATCTCTGATTAGGTGAGTCACTGGCAAGACCCCAGACAGACCCACAGCAACAGCTCCAAAAAGCTAACCATTAAATATTACATCTGTGCAGAGAAATAAATTATGGAAACACCTAAATAGGACAGTTGTGAGTTAACTGGTCTCTACATTCCTGAGTTTAGGGAAAACTACTATACATTTTTGGCTTCACAGAGTCTTCCCGTCACAGTGTTGGCATATGTTATTAATCATGGAACAGTCAGTAGACAAGCTACAGTGGAGGGGGCGTGAGGGAACTGTGGAGACAATAAGTTGTCATAAGACCCAGGCACATTTCCATTGAAATATAAAGGCTCTTTCTATATCCCTCTCCTAGCAGTCCCTACTTGTTAAAACAAGCTGCCTCTCTGATTAATGCCCTCCTGTCCCGGTCCGTGAGTTTTTGTGGGCGGCCGTCTCTTGGCAGGTTTGCTGTTGTGTCATTTTCTTTCCATTTGGTTATGATAGATTTGATAGTGCTCCTGGGGATCATTAAAGATTTGGATATTTTTTTTATAACCTGACTAGTACTTCTCAACAACATTGTCCCTTACTTGTTTGGAGAGTTCCTTGGTCTTTGTGGCAGTGTTTGTCTCTTGCCTAGGTGTTGCAGCCTCTGGGGCCTTTCAAACAAGTTGTGAATATGTAATGACAGATCCTGTGACACTTAGGGGGACATCATTTCATTAATTATGTGACTTCTGAAGGTAATTAGTTGCACCAGACCTTTATAACAAAGGGGGTGAATACATACGAACATGCCAATTTTCTGTTTTCTATTTCTAAAAAATAGTTTTATGTATATATTTTTCTAATTTCACTTCACCAACTTAGACTATTGTGTTCTGATCCATCACATACAATTCAGATTACTAAAACACTAAACTTAAGGCTGCAATGTAAAAAAATAGGTTACAATTCAAGGGGTGTGAATACTTTTGCAAGGCACTGTATTTATTTGGAACTTTCTAAAGTCATTTTGACATTATCAAGTGTCTTCATAAAAGCATACAATAAATACGATGCTTCAGTGGTCTTTTAATATCTGAGCTATTGAGCACTTAACAACAGCTTCATATCATTGTATAATCTACACAGCATTTAAGTCAAATACATTTACTACAGAAAATGCCAAATCTCTGGGGCAAGTGACATTTGGCATTCCATGCAAAATTAGAATTTAAAGATGGCATAGATGTAAATGACTAAAGTATGCAGATGTGGTCGGAATCAAAATGAATTTGTGTTGGAGAAAAACATTTACCTATTAGCTTATATTCATTTTCAATATTTGCTGTGCTATAATTTTTATAATTTTCATAATAGCAGGTTTGTTATATTCTTAGTCCTCTACGATACCCTCCAATGTTGTTACATTTTGCTTCCTTGTTTACAGCCTTATTAAATTGTGATTCGGCCAATTGAATAGGGCTCTATATAAGCACAGAGCATATTTTTTTACAGAAGTTTTTAGTTAGTGAAGACCTTGCTTTTGGATAGAATTTCACTAACTAAAAACTTCTGTAAAAAAATATGCTATGTGCTTATATAGAGCCATATTCAATTGGCTGAATCGCAATTTAATAAGGCTGTTAATGCCTACTCTGCTCTTTTTGCCATTAATAACTGATTATCCCCAAGAAATCGGTGTGTTGTCTGGAGTACAGTCACCTGCACAAAAAATACTAGGTATGTTCTGGCCCAGGGAAACTGCTTTGCAGACAATAGCTGACTGACAGCTTAAAATGACAAACTTCAATGTTTGTTTACTGTAGGATTTTTTTTACATAAAATTGGTAGAGTATTATCAATTAAAAGGAAGAGTAGTGATGAATTAAAAATGGAAACCAAAAAATCAGAATCTCTGATTGTGGGTCAGAAAAGATGATTAACAGCTTAAAATGGCAAACTTCAATGTTAGGAAAATACATTTCATCAGATAAACTACTGAACCTCACATTGAACCTGGTTAATAGAGAAATAATAATGCACATACACTTTTACATATAGGTGTTACATCTGTTATCCAAACTACTAAGTTAATGGATATTATTATACTGTACCATGTACTCAGCAGCAGTTCAATCATTCTTGGTCCTCTGGAACACTTAAGCTTTCCAAAAGAAAATGCTTGTCCACATCCTAAATGAAATCTCTAAACAGGAGCAATAGTGTTCTTCTAAAGGATACATGTTTACACCAGGATAGGTACAACTTCAATAATATATTTTCCCCACAAGCAAAAAAAAAAAGTGGTGTTCCTTTTTTAGTTCATTTAGCTTTAGGATAAGAAAAATGTCTATGTAAATTGTTTCACACAGATTCACAGTATTACAAGGTGTCTAAAAAAAATAGTAAAAGTTTATTTGCTATCAAAATGTACTAAAGTGAAATACAGTGACAACTGGCTGGTGGATTTTTACCAATGTTACATTGTACAATTATATTTATTTTATTTTCACTTGTAATACCTAATATTTATTTATGAAAATGTATTTTAACCAGGTGTTTTATTTATAAACATGATACAGCCAATTACGTACATTCCCAAATAGTTAATACATTACAGGACCACTGTGATCAATTTGTTTAATATGGCCTTTGTTTAAATACACCTGATAATGGGATTTTTTTTTTCCAGAAAGTAAAAAAAATCTTGTAATCAAACAAGATGTCCTTAGAACCTGAAGTGGAATTGGATATCCATGTTTTAGAAGTATGATGATCAACAGAAGAAAATTAATTGTAAAAGTTTCTTAATTAAAAACAAATATTTATATGTTGTATGCAGTACCATGATTTGAAGAAAAGCAAAGTTTAATCAATAACATGTTTAATGTAAGACTCATATATTACAATGTTATGGAGTATGTGCATAAATGGATACAGCAATCACTCTGCATTAATTATGTGCTCCAGATCAGAGTTAAATACCAGATTACTGAATCACAGCTATCAGACTGTTTAATTAAACTGTGAAGTAATTAGCAAAAATGATGGATTTGTATCCGTTCTTATTTATGTTATAGCGTTCATAATGTTGTATGCCTTATTTGTCAAAGAAAAAGCAAATTTGTTATAATCTGTGATAAATGCATAATGGAAAAAAGTACAATTATTCATTATGGTGCTTTATTTTGGCATTCACTCTGCCTCCATAAAAGACAGCAAAAAGCTGAAAAAAGAGAATGAAACCCCACAGTAAAGTATAATTGCATACAAAAGTGAAACATTTAAAACTTGTGTTTATTTTCGTTTTTTATTTCTAAAAATATTTTGTCCAATATCAAGTTTATTCATTTAAAAGACCATACAACTGTAGAATATAATATATGATGTCCAACAAAATTATTTTACCACCATTTTGCTTAAATAGGTAAAATATTCCTTAAAATAAGCTTGACCAACTCATATTTAAAATCCTCAATTTCATATAGAGCCCTAAATTACAAGTGGTGTAATTTGCATTATACTTTAAAATTGTCAGCTGGACTTTTTTCTCTATGTTACACATTTTTTTCTAATCTTTTCATTTGCAAAATTACAGCACTCAGCCCACATCCGTAAATCCTGTCTTGTCCGGAAAAGATTTCAGTGTAGAAGTATGTGTTCACTCGCAATATTACACTAAACCAGGCATTACAGATGAGACACAGCTCTAGGAACCAATAGAAAATGAGAACAAGCATCTGCGGGAAGAAACAATAAATGTTATATATATACTAGCAACTTGCCCGTCAAAAAATGACGGCTATGAGATGTGTATGTTTGTAAAGTTGTTTAGTTATTACTTTACGTATTTAACACTTGTAAGGTTTTAGTTACCATATATACTCGAGTATAAGCCTAGTTTTTCAGCCCTTTTTTTAAGGCTAAAAAGGGCCCCCTCGGCTTACACTTGAGTCACTCTCCCTGCCCCTGTGTCTCTCTACCCCCCCATGTCTCTCTACCCCCGACTCTCTACCCCCCTCGTCTCTCTACCCCCCGTCTCTCTACCCCCCGTGTCTCTCTACCCCCGTGTCTCTCTAACCCCCCCTAATCCTCAACCCCCCCTCCTCATTCTAAACCCCCCCATCATCTGGCGCACTTACATAGCGAGCATCTACATGAGATGCAAGTTCATCATGTACTAACTCAGTGCTTTCGGTATTGTCTGCACTTTTGATGATGACAGTAGCTGCATCATAGCCTTTGTGAATATATTTGTAGACAAATTTCATGGATTTGATGGAAGTGCAGGCTTCTACATTAATGTGTGCATTATACTTCATAAGTAAATGTGGATTGTATGGTACCACATATCTATTGTCAACCTTTTTTCCACAAATAATGGCACTATTTCCTTCTCTTCTTCTATATAGTGGATAGCCAACACAATTGGCATATGTTTTGTCTCTATACTCTTTTGGAAATTCTTTGGAACATTTATTATTTTCCAAACATGGTGATTGTGGATTAAGCTCGCCACAGGGACCATGAATCATACGATGAGTTACAATCTCATACAGTCTACCATATAGTTCTGCATCTGGTAGTTCAGCAACAATGACTGAATCCATTTTGTCACCAGTATCTAATTTATCTTTTTCTTGAAGGATTATGATAAGATGTGCATGTGGAAGGCCTCTTTTTTTTAATTCAATTGTATATACATAAGCAAGACATTTGCCAAATAAGTGACTTATAGTGATGTCTTATTAATTCATTTAATTTAATTTTGAAAACTCTGGCTACTAAATCTGGTCTATCAGAAGCACTTTGGGCAAGAAGTAAATTTTGTGTAATTTCTGGCCATTGGGGATTACATGTAAATGTAATAAATAAATCTGGTTTTCCAAATTTGGTGACAACAGCCATGGCATCATTGTATCTTTCTCTTATATTTCGAGGAGATCCCTGGAAAGAAGATGGTAAAATGATGGCTTTGCCATCTGTCATGTCTCTGCTTGTAGCCACCTCAGCGACATAGTACATTAAGCCACAATATTGTTCTACATATAGTTTATCTTGTTGATATTTTATGAAGTTAAAATTATTGGCCTCAACTTGCAAATAGGAATCAATAATCCATTGTTGTGTTAGTTTTCCACCACATAAAATCGGATTAAATGTATTTCGAATGGCAATTTGAGCTACTTTAAATTCAAGCATGGAAATATTATTTCGCATTCTGGCTTTAGCATTTGGGTAACTGGGAAGGGTTAATTTTGGTGGCCAACCTGCTTCTTTGTGTGGGAAAAAAATGGGATATGTCATTGGATCTAAATTTGCACTTAAGATACTGATATTAATGAATGGTTGCTCCTCATTTCTGGGATATATTCTAATGTCTCTTTGAAATGGTGGTTCTCCTTCATCATTTTGAAACACCATTGCAACCTCATTTGATGTTGGCAAGCTATAACGGCATTTATCAGTATGTCTATCTCTTTTAAGCACCATATTGACCTTTGGGATTGGTAATTGATGTCTTTCTGCATGAAGTTGTTGTTCATTTTCTACTTCTGCCAATTATTTATAAGCTTTAGTGTAGGGGTTATTGGCCATAATGTTATCTAGCTCTATAAAAACACTGGTTAAGCATTGTTTATTTTCTTGCAGCTGCATACATTGGTCAACAGCGTCCATTGTATCTAGGACATATAGTTGAGCAAATTTTCTTTGCTCTCCTTCCAGTAGATGTAAATGGGAAGTACGATGGTAAATTTGGCCTTGGACTTTAAAGCAGTAAGGACCATGTCCTGGTACATTACCAGCTAATGTTGCCCCCATAGATGCAAAGGATATGGCACTATTGTAGAATCTTATGTTTGTCTTGAAATTTTTGTAGTTTGGAAAAGTAGGTTCAGTCATAATGTTTTGTTAATATATTGGGAATTGTTTTCTTTCTGGAAGTGTGACCTTGCCTTTTTGAATTAATTGGCCATCTCTGGGTCTTTTCTGTTTAAAAGGATAAGCCTCACAAAACTGACATGTCACCACAATGATGAACCTCTACAGCTAAAGACTTGAGTAAAAGTCAATTTGAAGAGCATATATCAGTTTCAGTTTGTAATTCATCAGTTGAAATGTCATGTGATGTTTGAGGAACAGGTTCTAAATGCTTTTGTTTTTTAGTGGCTTTTTTTGGTGTATCTTTTATTTTTGCAGCTGATAGTTTTTTGCTTGCAAGTCTTTTGCATTCTTTTTCTCGTCAAATTTCCTTCTGCTCCGGCGTCTGCTGGTTTGCCCATCTTTGTTGTCGTTCTCTAGCTTGACGTCTTATCTTTTCCTGTTTGGTCTCGTTATCAGCCATCCTAATTTGTAAATGAAAATAATGTATCATTAGTTACTTTCAGATGTTAAGTTGTTAAATGAGTGTGTTTTATTTTTTGGCTCCTACTTTATGTGTTGTATTTTGTCATTTTTGGGTTAGATGCATATGGCATGCAAGCTAATTGCATTATAGCTTATTGGAGATGTAGTAGGTTTATAGTGTTAAATGAGCTTTTTAATTTAGTTTTGGTTGTTCATTGTTTTAAATTTTGTAGGTTTGTAGGGTTGGCTTAGAGGCATAGTAGAGGGAAATAAATAGTAGTAATATATTGCTTTTTGTAATTTCTACTGCAGGGGATTTGTGGAATACAATTTTTCTATTTAACTTAAAGGCTTATATGTTGTTGGTGTGAAAAGAAAGGTTTATATTGTTATTTGTTAGATCTTAGTAGTATTTGTTGTAGTATTGTCTTTTATGTGTGTGTTTAGTTTTTGTGTTTAACATTGTAAGTTGGGGCTGTGAATTGAGAATTGTAAATTTTGTATTGTATGTGTTTTGGCTATTTATTGGACTATGTTGTTTTATGCTGTTAATTTTTTTTTATAGATTAAAGTTTGTGTTTACTGTTAAGCGTTGTTGTCAGTAATATTTTGTTAAAGCTGTTAATTTGTGGTGCTTATTGTTGTTGGTTTATATTGTTTTTTATCTTGACAATGATGCAGAGCAAACATGTTTATTTAGTTTTGTCATTTTTTACTTGTTATACTGTGTCAAGCAGAATATTTCTTGATCCGCTGTTGTAACTCTTTGTGCAATGGTCTTGACGCAGTGTCTGATGTAAAAGAAAAAGCAAAATGTTATTTGATTGGAATGTATTTCTCATGAATAGCATAGTTAATTATTTTTGTCTATCTGTTATCGTGAATTCTTCTGCTATGTTATTTTTTGTGCACCACTTTAAAATACTTTCATTTTATTTGTATATTACAATTATCCTTTTTTTTTTTTACTGTAATTAATAATGTTATTGACATTTTGTATATGTTAGCAATGTTTGTTGGACTATCCTGTTTTTTTTCCACCACTTTTGGGATGCTGTATTTGGCTTGTGGGTGACAGTTAAAGGTTGTTGTAGAGTAAAGCTGACTTTGAATGATCTTTTATCTCTGTTGTAACTATTAACAGTAGTATCCTGTTTAGTGTCCGTCACTTGGTATGCTTATTTAGGCTTCTTTGTAAGGGTTATAGGTTGTTAAACAGTAAAGAGGAATGTTAATGTTATTTTTCTATCTGTTTTTGTGATTTTTTGTACAATCCTGTTTTCTGTCCACCACATTTTTGCCTTTTCCATATGTTGTTGCGGTCTTTTGTACTATCCTGTTTTGTGTTCACCACTTTTCGGATGCTGCATTTGGCTTGTGGGTGATGGTTGGAGGTTGTTGTACAGCAAAGAGGAGGAATACTTTTGTTTTCTGTATGTTGCTAATGTTTGGGATGGTATCCTGTTTTGTGGCCACCTCTTTTTTTTTTTTGTGTGCAACTGTCTTGCTTTGGAAATTGTATAGGTCTTTGTGAAGTTTGTTGAACTGTGTTGTTTTGGTCTTGATTGAATTTGTATTGTTTTTTTTTTTTAAATTTAATTCTCATATTGGCGGCCATTAAACATTAAAATATATATATATATATTTTTTTTTTGGTACTTTTTATACTATACCTTGATTGAAGTCTTGTTCTTGTCCGAATGACAGAGGGTCCACTCCTGCCAATCTTAATCCGCCAGTCTTCTTGTAGTGTCTGTTTGAAAAAGAAAGTTAAGTGGTTAATTATATATTTATTATTTTTGGTTTTGCAAAGCATGGTCTTTTTCTGCATGTAATGTATTTTTCTATCTTACCTCTTCTTCTTTCTTTCTGTTCTTTAAAAGTGATCCTCTTTCACAGTCCACGGTGCAAATTCTTGAGTGACACTGTTGATGCAGAGTCTGTTTGAATAGTGAAAAAAGGGGAAAGATTGAGCTGCAGGTTACATATGTATTAGTGTAATCTTTTTTTTGCTATTGGTTGCTGTGAATTAATGTCAGTTGAATATACTTGTTTGCTGACTTTGAGTTAAGATTAGGTTGTTGTAGGGCCTATACACATATATGTGCATTTCACATGTCACTATACATGAATCACCTTTTCATTGTGAAGGCTTGCAATGTTTTATTTTTTTCCTTTTTTTTTTTGGTGTCTTTCTTACTAAATGAAATATATTATAGCTTACATCTCAGTTTCAATTTGCAGATTGTGAAGTTGGAAATTAGGAAATAATTATCTTCTGAAGTAACAGCAGCAGTTAACGATCCAGTCACACTGTTCATCACCTGAGGAGAAATGTAGAATTTTCTGGAAAGTAGGCAGTATTTATAAACTTTGAGGTGCTTCAGACCGTTCTAGCCGCCATTTTAGGCCTAATAGTTGTCATTTTCCTGTAAAATAGTGGTTGTTCTTTCTTACTAAATGAAATATATTATAGCTTACATCTCAGTTTCAATTTGCAGATTGTGAAGTTGGAAATTAGGAAATAATTATCTTCTGAAGTAACAGCAGCAGATAACTATCCAGTCACACTGTTCATCACCTTAGGAGAAATGTAGAATTTACTGGAAATTAGGCAGTATTTATAAACTTTGAGGTGCTTCAGACCGTTCTAGCCGCCATTTTAGGCCTAAAAGTTGTCATTTTCCTGTAAAATAGTGGCTAATATCAGTGTGTTATGTGCCACATAGTGTGTGTTACGTGCCTCGTGAAGTTGACTGGAGCGTTGTTTCCGTTTTGCGAGTCACTGTTGTATTTTTGCGTCCTGAGCCTCGTTTTTGTTTTGTTCGGCGGCCATTTTTTCTCTCGCTTAGGTGATTTTCGGGTGTCTAAACTACGAAATTTTGACTTAAATTGAGGAGTAACTTCACATGCAGAGGTCCTGGGTGCCACCCCTTGCTGTGGGTAAGCATTTGATGTGTTTGTTGTGTGTATTTATTGTGTATCTCGTACGTCTTTTTTGGAAAATCCGTAGGTGTTTGGTGGTGTTTTGCGTCTTTAGAGTGCTGTAGCCTCGTTTTCCTTTTTTTACGGCGGCCATTTTTTCTGTCGCTTAGGGGATGTCTAAACTCTTTTATTTGGAGTTAAATTGAGGTGTAACTTCAGTTTTCGAGGTCCTGGGTACCCCCCCCCCCCCCTTGCTGTAGGTAAGCTTTTTATGTATTTGTTGTGTGTATTTATTGTGTTTTTCATGTTTTCATGTGCGTGGGTTTCCGGCGTCTTTTGCAAGGTCGTAATGGGTTGTAACGCGTCTTGTATTTTTGTTTCTTAACTCCGTAAATTTTGCGAGGTCCGCAGTTGCTGGCAAGAAGCGCCTTTGGCTATGCAAGCCCCCAGTGTTAGCAACAGCCCGCATGCTCACAACTATATATGTGATATATATATATATATATATATATATATATATATACACACACACACATATATATATATATATATATATATATATATATATATATATATATATATATGTATATATATATGTATAGATATATATATAGATATATATAGATATATATAGATATATATATATAGATATATATATATATATATATATACACACATACACATACATGTATATATCTCTCTCTCTATATATATATATATCACATATTATAATTGTCCAACTACGATTCATCGTCACGCTGTGTTGCGTGGTGCGTACGACTTAGTGATGAGCGCCGTTAAACCGTAGCACTTTACCAATGAGTGCTGCAGCCGCTCTTTGCAGGCGAGACTCGCGTAGCGAGGTGAGCCGTTAAAACGTAGCACTTTGGCAATGAGCACCGCAGGCGCTTATTGCAGGCGAGCCTTGCGCAGCGAGGCGAGCCGTTACGTTAAACCGTAGCACTTTGGCAATGAGCGCCACAGGCGCTCATTGCAGGCGAGCCTCGCGTAGCGAGGTGAGCCGTTAAACCGTAGCACTTTTTTACACAAGACGCAGGACTTAGAAAAAAAATACGAGATGAAAAAAATTACGAGATAAGCGGAGGAACCAAAACAATTTAAAATACACACAAAAAAATAACAAAAAGGTCACTTACAGCATGGGGAACCAGGCAGGACGTCTGGGAGTGAGGTGGAACTCCAATTTACATCGATTTAGACGAGTTAGAAAGTGTAAAAATCGGCTAAGCGCTAAAAAAATGGCCGCCAAAAAAAATGAAAACGAGGCTATACTACTACGAACTGCGTAAAACACAGCCACAGACGTATGTGCTCGAAAAACAACGAGACAAAGGATGCACAATAACCTCACAATGAGTAAAAAAGACAGTAGCGAGTACATTTTACGAAACGAAATTACAGATTTACGCATTAACACAGATTTCAGGCCTCTGTCTCGCGCCACATCGGATTTCCCGCCTAAAACAACGCATTTGTCTCGCGGAACAGCGGATTTCCCGCCTAAAACAATGCATTTGTCTTGCGTACAAAGCCTATATATAGGGCACACTTGACTCATAACACACTTTCTCCTCAGGTGATGACAGTCTGACTGGACGTTTTCTGATGCCGTAAAATCTCAAGAGATTGTTAGCTCTTCAGGATACTGCTTCAGCAATATTACATTAAAAAAGGTAAATATCATTAATAATTATTAATTAGTAAATTATTACTTACTTAATAAATAAATAAATAAAAAATTGTAAATTTAATTAATAGAAAAATAATATGGTGCTTACCTGTGTGAAACAATTGTTAATAACATTAATAATGTACATTAATTAATTAATTAATCATTAATATCAAAATTAGTTAACGTTTAAGAATGTGAACAAAAAAGCAACACATTTATTCATTAATTATTAATGTACATTAATTTAATAATTAATTTGTTATATATCGTGATTACCTGTGTGAAAGAATTTTAAATAACATTCATAATGTACTTTATTTAATTAATTAACTAATCATTACTAATCATTAATATCAAAAAAGGTTAACGTTTAAGAATGTGCATAAAAAAAGGAACACGTTGATTAATTAATTATTAATGTACATTATTTTAATAATTCAGTTCTTATATATTTAGTATAAAATAAACCAAAAAAATAAAAAAAAAGGCTATATACTCATGCTTACATCTTGATGTTAGATTTAGTCACACATTACTTTAATATTAATGAACATTAATTGATTCTTATTTCATTAGTAATGTACATTATTTAAATAATTCAGTTGTAACATACTCATTTTAAAATACCCCTCAAACAAAAAAAAAGGGAATAGACTCATGCTTACGTCTGGACGTTATATTTAGTCAGACATTAATTTAAGATTAATACACATTAATTCAGTCTTATTTAAAGACTAACAGTAATATTGACTGTATGTTTTTAATCTATGCTTACATATGTGTGTTCATGCTGATTGATTGATATATTTATTTCATGTTTTTAACCTATGCAAAAATATGTATGTTAAGACTCATTGATTGATACAGATGAAGCAACATATTATACATTAATTTTACTATTTGGTATAATTGCAGTGAACTGTAGCTGAATGAACAGAGACAGTTACGTTTGGACACATTGAACATCATAAATATAATTTTGACAGGCACAGAATTTGAATTATATTACTACAGCAAGATATTAAAAAATATGCTTTTAGGTTTTTAATGTAGCCAAATATATGTCTGTTGATGTTCATTTAATGATATCGATGAAGCAAAAGATTAAAAATATTCTCAATATTCTCTGTGATTTAACAGTTTCTTTGGATCTGCAAGGGAATCAACACACAGCGTGTCGTTTGCAGCCTTTGAACAACATCAACATCATCTTCACAGGTATAACATTTCATTTTATAGTGATGCATACAAAAAGACTATATTTTGAGAAAATGGAGAGTACTTATTGAGTCATTAACGTATGATATTTAGTCATAATTTTGCCAAAAATTTTAACATGCACTTATGTAAAGTTGAAAAGACAATACTAATTAATAATAATATTTAAAAAAAAATAAGAAGCTTACAACACTTGCGAAAAAAAGAAATTGATGGTATGCAGTGAATTCAATCAAGAATGAATGGAATTGAAGGATAATAATATCACATATTATAATTGCCCAACGACGCTGTGTTGCATGGTGCGTACGACTTAGCGATGAGCGCCTTATGTGCAGCTATTTCCTATTTAATATATGTCAATAAAATACTTTGAAAAAATGGTTTAATTTATTTCATTCTAAAAAAGTACAACATTTTATTATGCTTGATTAGTTTATTCATCTACTTTAATGGAACAGTACAAAAAGTAAAAAAAAAAATATGTATACAAAACAAAGAACAAACAATAATTACATCTCTATTTACAATTACAGATTAAAATGGCGGAGAATGGAGAAGACAAAATTGAACGCAAAAGAAGATTGGCAAGGGAAAGGAAGCAAAGGTGGAGAGATGCTCAGACACCGGAAACTTCACAACGCTTGCGAGAAGAAGATCGACAGAGACTTTTAAATAAAAGAAAGATGAGTAAGAAAGCCGCAAGTGAGTGTGTTGGGGCTTCCAAGAAACGTAAAAGTAAACAAAAACATGTCTGTGAACCATTGTCCAATGATTCTATTTTGCAGAATGACTTAAATGTAGACACACAAGAAAACAATGTACATATAGAAAGTGGGTCTGATATCTATGTTGAAGAAATGCATGACAATGTGTTTACTACTGCAGTACAAGTAGATACCCATTATTGTGGGTTACTTAATGTGGTTTGTCAGTTTTGTGGGGCCTATCATTTTATAAAGGAAAGACCTACTGACGGAAATTTCATTAGTTGCTGTCAGAAAGGAAAGGTGAAACTTCCACTAAGACACCCATTTCCATATTATTTAGAATGCATTATGAGTGATCCAACATTTCCAAATTGTAATAATTTCAAACAAAACATAAGGTCTTATAACAGTTCAATTTAATTTGCTTCAATGGGTGCAACATTAGCAGAAAATGTACAAGGACATGGTCCTTACTGTTTTAGAGTTCAAGGTCAAATTTACCACCAAACTTCACATTTACACCCACAAGAAGGAGAGCAAAGGAAATTTGCACAGTTATATGTCTTAGATACAATGGAAGCTGTGGAACAAAGAATGACACTTCCAGAAAATAAACAGTGTTTGCGCATAGTCTTTGAACAGCTGGATAAAATTATGCAAAAAAAACATATAGTCAAGCATACAATTAGCACAGCTTGAAAAAGAACATTAGAAACATGCTGAAAGACATCAATTGCCTACACCAAGAGTAAATATGGTGTTAAAAAGAGATCACAACACTTATCAAAGAAGATACAATTTACCTACAGTAAATGAGGTTGCCATGGTGTTTAAAAATGAACCACCTTTTCAGCGGGATATTAGAATATATATACGCAATAAAGAACAACCATTTATCAACATCAATATATTAAGCTGTAATTTAGATCCAATGACATATCCCATTTTCTTTCCAAATGGGGAACCTGGATGGGAACCAAAATTACAATTGGAAAGTTATCCCAATACTAAACTTCGTATTAGATCTAATATTTCCATACTGGAATATAAAGTGGCACAAACTGCTATCCGTAATTGTTTTAATCCAATTTTACATGGAGGCAAACTCACTCAACAATGGATTATTGATTCATATTTACAAGTTGAAGCCAATAATCTAAATTTCATTAAATTTCAACAAAATAAATTACGAGTAGAACAGTATTGTGGATTCATGGATTATGTGGCAGATTTAGCTTCCAACAGAGACATTCCAGCTGGAAGAGCAATTATTTTGCCATCCACTTTCCAAGGATCTCCTCGCAATATGTGAGAAAGGTATAATGATGCCATGGCTATTGTCACAAAATTTGGAAAACCAGATTTATTACATTCACATGTAATCCACAATGGCCAGAGATCAAAGACAATTTTATTCTGGGACAAACTACTTCTGACTGACCAGATTTAGTGGCAAGAGTATTCAAAATCAAACTCAATTCATTAATACATGATATCATTAAAGCACACTTATTTGGACAATGTGTGGCTTTTGTTTGCACCATTGAATTTCAAAAAAGAGGATTGCCACATGCTCACATACTTTTAATACTGCAGGAAAAAGATAAGTTGAACCCTGCAGAGAGAGTGAATTCAGTAATTTCCGCACAATTGCCAGACCAAGAAAAATATACAAAACTTTGGGAGATTGTTACACATAGAATGATTCATGGCCCATGTGGAGAGATGAATCCTAATTCACCATGTATGGAAAATAAAAAATATACTAAAGAATTTCCAAAACAATTTCAAATGCAAACTTATGCACATTGTGATGGATATCCTTTGTATAAAAGAACACAAGGACAAACAGCTATTATCTGTGGCCAAAAGGTTGATAATAGATTTGTCGTTCCATACAATCCACATTTGCTCATCAAGTACAATGCACACATCAATGTGGAAGCTTGCACTTCGATTAAATCAATTAAGTATGTCTATAAATATATATACAAAGGATATGACGCAGCTACTGTTGTTGTATAAGGTGCTGCAAATGAAAACGAAAATCCAATTTTACATGATGAACTATCAAATTATTTCGATGCTCGGTATGTGAGTGCTCCTGAAGCAATGTGGCGCCTTTTGAAATTTGAGATGCATGATCGGTCACATGCTATCTATCGTTTAGCTGTACATTTGCCTCAAAGTCAGTTGGTTTGCTTTACTGCAGGAAATGAAAGAACTGCATTATATCAAAGTGAAGACAGAGATACCACACTTACTGCATGGTTTAAATTAAACTGTCGGGATACGCAGGCCAGACAATTTTTATACATAGAGATACCATATCACTATGTATTTGTAAGTGGTCTATGGTGACAACGAAGAAGAGATGCACATAAAATTATACCATGCATTTATACCTTCAGTCCAAGGGACATTGAACGTTTCAGCTTAAGATTACTTCTGCTACATGTTCCCGGGGCACAGAGTTTTGAGCATTTACGTACAGTGAATGACATAGTTTATGATACATTCCTATTAGCTGCAAGACATCAAAATTTCATAGCTGATGATATAGAATGGGAGAGGTGTCTGGAAGAAGCACCACTATGTCAAATGCCTAAGCAAATGAGACAACAATTTGCATTCATTTGCATATTTTGCAATGTACCTGATGCTTTCACTTTGTGGGAAACATTTAAATTAAACATGTCAGAAGATTTCTTGAAACGTTACACGGAACCAATAGCTCTGTTAAAAACATTGATGGAAATACAAGAAATATTGTTGGCTCATGGATTCAATCGTGCATGTTTTAATTGACCAGATCCAGGACTTCAATTTTGATGATTATGACACTGAGCTACAAAAACAAAAAACCCAAGAAAAACTGGCAACTTTAAATACTTTACAGTTAGAAGCATTTCATGCCATCACAAATGCTACAGATGATGAAATGGTCAAAGACCGGTGGATCAGGAAAAACTTATCTGTACAATTGTTTGATGAGTTATATTCGATCACAGGGTCAGATAGCTATGCCATTTGCAACAACTGGAATTGCTGCACTTTTGTTAGATGGTGGTAGAACTGTGCATAGTGGATTTAAGCTGCCAGTTCCCATTTTGGAAACATCAGTGTCAGATATTCGATTGAATTTCTTACAAGCAAAAAAATTTAAACTAACTAAACTAATTATCATAGATGAGGCAACAATGATGTCATGCATTGCAATGTATTGACAGATTTTTAAAAGAAGTGATGGATAATAAGTTGCCATTTGGTGGAAAGGTGATGCTGTTAGGAGGATATTTTAGGCAAACATTACCTGTTGTGCCACACGGAAATAGAACGGAGATCATTGAAACATGTATCAAGACCAGTAAACTGTGGCCAATATTTACACATCTCAAATTAGAATTAAATATGAGATCTGAAGGCCAAAATAAATTCAAAGATTGGCTCATTAAAATCAGAGAAGAAAACATCCAGAAATACAGCATTTACCAAATGATACCATTGAAATTCCATCAGAAATGGTTTGCAATGAATCACTCATATCAGCCATATTTCTAAACACTCTTAATAATGAGGATTACTCAGACATTGCAAACAAAGTGATATTAACATCAAAAAATATCAATGCCTTGAATGTAAATAATGACATTTTAAAATACATCAATGCACCACAAAATAATTATTACAGTGCAGATTTGATTCTGTCTGATGATAAAGACAGTGAATCAAATTTTAGTATCCAATTTATTAATTCGTTAACACCATCTGGAATGCCACCACATATTTTACAATTGAAAAAAGGCGCAATTGTCATGTTATTGCGAAATATGAATCCAAAAAAATGACTTTGTAATGGGACCAGATTAATTGTGCATGAGTTAAAAGATCATTTTATACATGCAGAAATTATAACTGGGACCCATAAAGGTGAACAAGTTTTTATAGCAAGAATTGATTTAGCTCCAAGTGAGAGTGGTTTGCCTTTTGTCCTTCAAAGGAGGCAATTTCCAGCTATCATGGCATTTGCCATGACCATCAATAAATCCCAAGGACAAACTTTTAATTCGGGTGGGATTTTTTTAAAGGAACCAGTTTTTGCACATGGACAACTCTATGTGGCTTTTTCAAGGTGAACTAATCCAAAAGAAATTAAAGTGCATGTTGAAGAAAACTAAACTCAAGGTCATTTATTGGACGATGGATGTGTTTACACCCAAAACATTGTCTACTATGAGGTGTTGGAAAGATAGAGGACAATGCTTTCATTTTAATGCCAACATTTTATGGTACTCAATATGATTGCACAAAAACAATATATAAAGTAAAACATCTAAAGAATGGACAAAAAAACATAGAGAACAGTGGTTTGACTTCCAGTACAACATTAAAGTACTCTGGGACACTTATGAAAATCTATGTGATATTTGCAGAAAGGACAAACAGAAAAAAAAATGACAACAAAAACAACAGTAAAAAATCCTTAAACAGATTGGAATGGGTTCAAAGTTTCATATTAACATGATTGGCCCCACAAAACAATTAACTGACTTTTTCATGATTTACAAGAGTTAAATATTATTGTTTGATGTTACAATTTCAGATGTTAAATATGTGTATTTTCAATATTTTAAAAATATTGATAAATATATATGTGGTATAGTCAAACATGTATTGTTAGTATAAAGTTAAAGCATTTCATCATAATTGGAAATGTATTATTTAAAGACAAAGTATTGATTCAGGGAGTAATCCGATCGCCAGTTAATGGGGTCAGAAAGGAATTAATTTTTTTCTCTCTTTGATACAATTGGCCAAGTTTCAATAGGGTTTTTTTATTGTTTGCCTTCTTCTGGATTCAATGCTAATTTAGTTTAACAAGAGTTTAACAACAAAGTTACAAATGATAAAAATCATGTTATGTTAAAACAATTTACTTACTCTAATTTAATATAGTCCGCAGTTGCTCAGTGATAAATATGTATTGAAAGTGTTAGTATTGTTAAAAAAAATGTGAACGAATGTTTAATATACAAGTTGCATGTTACAAAGTTTCATGTTACACTTTACAATATGTATGCATTAAAAAGTAAGACATTATTATATTGTTATTCTATATATCACAATTAAAAGACTGAAGACTGAAAAAAAAAATAGGTTGGTGAAATATAAGTTGAAAGTTAAAAAAATAAAAAGTAAAAAAAAAAAAATGTGTATTTATTTTTAGAAAAAAAAGGGACAAATGTAGCTGACTCATTTTGTGTTGCCAACAAATTTCACAACATTTAATTTTTATTGACCGTCATTTTTAGACGGGCAAGTCGCTAGTATATATATACACTGCTCAAAAAAATAAAGGGAACACTAAAATAACACATCCTAGATCTGAATTCATTAAATAATCTTATGAAATACTTTGTTCTTTACGTAGTTGAATGTGCTGACAACAAAATCACACAAAAATGAAAAAATGGAAATCACATTTTTCAACACATGGAGGTCGGGATTTGGAGTCACCCCCATTATGAAAGTGGAAAAACACACTACAGGCTGATCCAACTTTGATGTAATGTCCTTAAAACAAGTCAACATGAGGCTCAGTAGTGTGTGAGGTCTCCACGTGCCTGTATGACCTTCCTACAATGCCTGGGCATACTCCTGATGTGGTGGCGCATGGTCTCCTGAGGGATCTCCTCCAAGACCTGGACTAAAGCATCTGCCAACTCCTGGACAGTCTGTGGTGCAACGTGACATTGGTGGATGGAGCGAGACATTATGTCCCAGATGTGCTCAATTGGATTCAAGTCTGGGGAACGGGCGGGCCAGTCCATAGCATGAATGCCTTTGTCTTGCAGGAACTACTGATACACTCCAGCCACATGAGGTCTCGCATTGTCTTGCATTAGGAGGAACCCAGGGCCAACCACACTAGCATATGGTCTCACAATGGGTCTGAGGATCTCATCTCGGTACCTATTGGCAGTCAGGCTACCTCTGGCAAGCACATGGAGGGCTGTGTGGCCCCCCAAAGAAATGCCACCCCACACCATTACTGATCCACTGCCAAACCGGTCATGGTGGATGATGTTGCAGGCAGCAGAACGTTCTCCACAGCGTCTCCAGACGCTGTCACGTCTGTCACATGTGCTCAGTGTGAACCTGCTTTCATCTGTGAAGAGCACAGGGCGCCAGTGGCAAATTTGCCATTCTTGGTGTTCTCTGGCAAATGCCAAACATACTGCACGGTGTTGGGCTGTAAGCACAACCCCCACCGGTGGATGTCGGGCCCTCATGCCACCCTCATGGAGTCTGTTTCTGACCGTTTGAGCAGACACATGCACATTTGTGACCTGCTGGAGGTCATTTTGCAGGGCTCTGGCAGTGCTCTTCCTGTTCCTCCTTGCACAAAGGCGGAGGTAGCGGTCCTGATGCTGGGTTGTTGCCCTCATACGGCCTCCTCCACATCTCCTGATGTACTGGCCTGTCTCCTGGTAGCGCCTCCATGCTCTGGACACTACGCTGACAGACACAGCAAACCTTCTTGCCACAGCTCGCATTGATGTGCTATCCTGGATGAGCTGCACTACCTGAGCCACTTGTGTGGGTTGTAGACTCTGTCGCATACTACCACTAGAGTGAAAGCACCACCAGCATTAAAAAGTGACCAAAACATCAGCCAGAAAGCATAGGAACTGAGAAGTGGTCTCTGGTCACCACCTGCAGAATCACTCCTTTATTGGGGGTGTCTTGCTAATTTCCCATAATTTCCACCTGTTGTCTATCCCATTTGCACAACAGCATGTGAAATTGATTGTCACTCAGTGTTGCTTCCTAAGTGGACAGCATTTCATCATAATTTCATCATAATTGGAAATGTATTATTTAAAGACAAAGTATTGATTCAGGGAGTAATCCGATCGCCAGTTAATGGGGTCAGAAAGGAATTAATTTTTTTCTCTCTTTGATACAATTGGCCAAGTTTCAATAGGGTTTTTTATTGTTTGCCTTCCTCTGGATTTAATGCTAATTTAGTTTAACAAGAGTTTAACAACAAAGTTACAAATGATAAAAATCATGTTATGTTAAAACAATTTACTTACTCTAATTTAATATAGTCCGCAGTTGCTCAGTGATAAATATGTATTGAAAGTGTTAGTATTGTTAAAAAAAATGTGAACGAATGTTTAATATACAAGTTGCATGTTACAAAGTTTCATGTTACACTTTACAATATGTATGCATTAAAAAGTAAGACATTATTATATTGTTATTCTATATATCACAATTAAAAGACTGAAGACTGAAAAAAAAAATAGGTTGGTGAAATATAAGTTGAAAGTTAAAAAAATAAAAAGTAAAAAAAAAAAAATGTGTATTTATTTTTAGAAAAAAAAGGGACAAATGTAGCTGACTCATTTTGTGTTGCAAACAAATTTCACAACATTTAATTTTTATTGACCGTCATTTTTTGACGGGCAAGTCGCTAGTATATATATACACTGCTCAAAAAAATAAAGGGAACACTAAAATAACACATCCTAGATCTGAATTAATTAAATAATCTTATGAAATACTTTGTTCTTTACGTAGTTGAATGTGCTGACAACAAAATCACACAAAAATGAAAAAATGGAAATCACATTTTTCAACACATGGAGGTCGGGATTTGGAGTCACCCCCATTATGAAAGTGGAAAAACACACTACAGGCTGATCCAACTTTGATGTAATGTCCTTAAAACAAGTCAACATGAGGCTCAGTAGTGTGTGAGGTCTCCACGTGCCTGTATGACCTTCCTACAATGCCTGGGCATACTCCTGATGTGGTGGCGCATGGTCTCCTGAGGGACCTCCTCCAAGACCTGGACTAAAGCATCTGCCAACTCCTGGACAGTCTGTGGTGCAACGTGACATTGGTGGATGGAGCGAGACATTATGTCCCAGATGTGCTCAATTGGATTCAAGTCTGGGGAACGGGCGGGCCAGTCCATAGCATGAATGCCTTTGTCTTGCAGGAACTACTGATACACTCCAGCCACATGAGGTCTCGCATTGTCTTGCATTAGGAGGAACCCAGGGCCAACCACACTAGCATATGGTCTCACAATGGGTCTGAGGATCTCATCTCGGTACCTATTGGCAGTCAGGCTACCTCTGGCAAGCACATGGAGGGCTGTGTGGCCCCCCAAAGAAATGCCACCCCACACCATTACTGATCCACTGCCAAACCGGTCATGGTGGATGATGTTGCAGGCAGCAGAACGTTCTCCACAGCGTCTCCAGACGCTGTCACGTCTGTCACATGTGCTCAGTGTGAACCTGCTTTCATCTGTGAAGAGCACAGGGCGCCAGTGGCAAATTTGCCATTCTTGGTGTTCTCTGGCAAATGCCAAACATACTGCACGGTGTTGGGCTGTAAGCACAACCCCCACCGGTGAATGTCGGGCACTCATACCACCCTCATGGAGTCTGTTTCTGACCGTTTGAGCAGACACATGCACATTTGTGACCTGCTGGAGGTCATTTTGCAGGGCTCTGGCAGTGCTCTTCCTGTTCCTCCTTGCACAAAGGCGGAGGTAGCGGTCCTGATGCTGGGTTGTTGCCCTCATACGGCCTCCTCCACATCTCCTGATGTACTGGCCTGTCTCCTGGTAGCGCCTCCATGCTCTGGACACTATGCTGACAGACACAGCAAACCTTCTTGCCACAGCTCGCATTGATGTGCTATCCTGGATGAGCTGCACTACCTGAGCCACTTGTGTGGGTTGTAGACTCTGTCGCATACTACCACTAGAGTGAAAGCACCACCAGCATTAAAAAGTGACCAAAACATCAGCCAGAAAGCATAGGAACTGAGAAGTGGTCTCTGGTCACCACCTGCAGAATCACTCCTTTATTGGGGGTGTCTTGCTAATTTCCCATAATTTCCACCTGTTGTCTATCCCATTTGCACAACAGCATGTGAAATTGATTGTCACTCAGTGTTGCTTCCTAAGTGGACAGTTTGATTTTACAGAAGTGTGATTGACTTGGAGTTACATTTTGTTGTTTAAGTGTTCCCTTTATTTTTTTGAGCAGTGTATATATATATATACATATATACACACACACACACACACACATATATATATATATATATATATATATATATATATATATATATATATATATATATATATATATATACAGTGCTTTGGAAAAGTATTCACCCCCTTGACTATTTTGTTACATTACAGCTTTAAGTTCAATGTTTTGTTAATCTGAATTTTTTGTGATGGATCAGAACACAAGTTGGTGAAGTGAAATGAGAAAAATATATACATAAAACTATTTTTTAGAAATAGAAAACAAAAAATTGGCATGTGCGTATGTATTCACCCACTTTGTTATGAAGCCCATAAAAAGCTCTGGTGCAACCAATTACTTTCAGAAGTCACATAATTAGTGAAACTATGTCCACCTCTGTGCAATCTAAGTTTCACATGATCTGTCATTACATATACACACCTTTTTTGAAAGGCCCCAGAGGCTGCAACACCTAAGCAAGAGGCACCACTAAACAAACACTGCCATGAAGACCAAGGATCTTTCCAAACAAGTAAGGGAAAATCTTGTTGAGAAGTACAAGTCAGGTTTAGGTTATAAAAATATATCCAAATCGTTGATGATAACCAGGTGCACCATCAAATCAATCATAACCAAATGGAAAGAACATGGCACAACAGCAAACCAGCCAAGAAACTGACACCCACCGAAACTCACGGACCGGGCAATGTTGGCATTAATCAGAGAGGCAGCACAGAGACCTAAGGTAACCCTGGAGGAGCTGCAGAGTTCCACAGCAAAAAACAAAATGGCACGTTTTGAGTTTGCGAAAAGGCATGTGGGAGACTCTCAAAATGTATGAAGGAAGGTGCTCTGGTCTGATGAGACTAAAATTTTACTTTTCAGCCATCAAAGAAAAGCTATGTCTGGCACAAACTCAACACATCACATCACCCAAAGAAGCCGGGACTGGGAAACTGGTCGTTTTCTTTGAGGGAAAGATGGATGGTGCCAAATACAGGGATAATCTTGAGCAAAAACTGTACCACTCTGTGCGTGATTTGAGGCTAGGATGGAGGTTTACCTTCCAGCAGGACAATGACCCCAAACACACTGCTAAAGCAACACATGAGTGGTTTAAGGGAAACATGTAAATGTGTTGGAATGGCCGAGTCAAAGCCCAGACCTCAATCCAATAGAAAATCTGTGGTCAGACTTAAAGATTGCTGTTCACAAGCTCAAACCATCCAAGTTGAAGGAGCTGTAGCAGTTTTGCAAGGAGGAATGGGCAAAAATCCCAGTGGTAAGATGTGGCAAGCTCATAGAGACTTATCCATAGCGACTTGGAGCTGTGATTGCCACAAAAGGTGGCTCTACAAAGTATTGACTTTAGGGGGGTGAATAGTATGCACATTTACTTTTTCTGTTATTTTGTCCTATTTGTTGTCTACTTCACAATAAAATAAAAAAATAAAAAACATCTTCAAAGTTGTGCACATGTTCTGTAAATTAAATGGTGCAAATCCTCAAACAAACCATTTTAATTCCAGGTTGTGAGGCAACAAAACACAAAAAATGTCAAGGGATTACTTTTGTAAGGCACTGTATACACACACACATATATACTAACATGCATACGCACATACACACACAATCATTAGAGCATGTGTTTCTGGTCCACGTGGTTTCCTGATATGTTTTAACCCCTTGAGTACTGGGTTGTTACTCTGGATGTTGTATAATGAAACAGACATAAGGAGGATGTGACAGCAGATTCAATATAGAACTTTGAAAAAGGCATGGCTTTATTTGTGATTATAAAGGGCATACAATATTATGTCAGTTAAGTAGAATATTGATCTAGGGTACCATCCAATTATCAGCTTTTGGAATAAGGAAGGAACTTTTTGTACCCCTAATGAGGCAGTTGGCAGTGTTTTAATTATTTATTTATTTTTGGTCATTCTCTGCATCAATTGATAATTCTCAAAATATAAATATCCGAGGAACTTGATGGACTAAATATTTATTTATTTTTTTTTTTTACCTAAATCACCATGTTACTATGTCACTATGTAACATATTATTTGTCGTTGGTTCATTCTCCAAATGATGTAGCTGGCAATGTCGAAAGAGGCTATATCATGAATTATTGTGTTTATCTATTTCACCCCATATACAGTATATGTGTAATAATAGAACCTATAATATAACCACAATGGCAGGCTCAATAGCAAGTAACTATTACTGTTATTATTTGTATCCGTTATTATTTTATGGGACATTCTTGCTTTTTAGACCAATTTCATTCTACGGTATTTCTCTATAACCCCCCATTCTCTCTTTTGTTTCACGTCTACCCTCAACCTCTCCCTATCACACTCTAATAACATCCTGTTTATCTATGCATAATTTCATGTTTACTCACAGCTCTTTTCTCTCTCAGCAGGCATTACTCTGGCACTGTTCTGTCTGAAACCGGAAAGCACTTTGACTCTTCCCCATTTTTAAAGCTACATTGAAGACACTTAAGGAGGCTACATTTACTCCAGCCAACTGGAAACCAATCTGACTCTTCCTCATTTCTAAAGCCGTTAGTGCAGCCCTGGTCTTTCTGCAATTGTAAACCACTCAGACTCTTCTCCATTTCTAAAGCCATTACTCTGGCCCTGCTCTGTCTGCAACTTGAAACTAACTCTAAAATAAATAAAAAAGTGAAGTGTATAAAAATGTTTTTAAATCCATTCAAAACATTGGGCGTATCTGTTTTTATTGTAATAGCAGATACAGTGAATATATTTTTAAAGAAACACGCCAAAAAAGTGTATAAAAGAGAATTCTATAAATAAGTCTTTAAATAAATGAATGTTGTCATGACAAATAAATGGTGAAAACACTTAAATAAATAAAATAGTAAGATAATTGAACAACTTCCTAATTGTCCTTGACTATGTGGACATAAATATGAAAGAGGTGTGAGGGACATATTTTTGTTTTGAGTTATCTGTACTTTAATGTGTTTTAATAAAAGTTAAATTTTAATGAATTTAAGAGTGTTGTCAAGTGGTTTTTGAAACTTTAAGATCTGTATTGAATATAGGATATCTCTGGTTGAACCAAGTATATTTTTTTGCTCTCCCCCTATTTTTGTGTAGTTGCATTACACTTTACACTTTACTGGTGATACTTTGGTATGATAAACATACTATTTAACATACTGAATGTTTGGTCATCTATGTTAATATACAGTGGTAAAAGTGATTTCTTGGTGGGGTAGTCACAAATTCATAGAGACTGGAACTGGATGGTTAGATATGGCTAGTTGAAAAAAGCACCAGGCCCTATCATAGATCCTTTTGGTGTTTTCAGCCTTGCTGATGGGCTGAGTTGAGTAGAGCATCATTGCTAGGATGTGTAGAATATTGAGAAGAATTTCTGGGGAGAAAAGGAAGAAGGGCGAGGGACGATCTCCTGGAGGTATGGAAAGAGTTGAATTTGCAGTGAAAGTGACTGGAATACCAGTACCCTCAGAAGGTACAGCATAGTCTTGTAGTGAGACATGAGCTTGGTGAGGATGTGGAGCATAGACTGATCCATGGTGATGAGGCCATTTGCTTTTCCCAGCTAATTTGGTGGTCACGAATGCTGTAATTATTTCTTAAGATGATGTAGCCAGATCACTTGTTCACTTACATATGTGGTAGAAGGAGGACAATTATGTACTGTGTGAAGTGTAATATTTTATGTGACCTATCCAACCTACATACCAGATCTAGGAACTATAGTAATTTTATTCCAATATCTTGCCAACCATTTCCCAAGCTAACTTTCTCCTTCGCACTCTGGAATGCATGCTCTGTAAGCAACAGAGCTACTGCCATATCTGACCTTTTCCTCTCTAAGTCTTTCATTTTACTAGCCAGTATTAAAACGGGTCTCTCTTCATCTGACACTGCTCCCTTGCTGGTCTGTCATATGGTGGTCTGCACTTTAGCCACACCCCATGGGACAAAAGATTGGGTGGCAGTTTTGGAATGCTCCTCTCCCCAACTGTACCTTATAGACCATTTTCCTACCCTCTCTCTATTTGGAAGCTCACCCTATTAAATTCCACATTCCTGTGGCCAGATGCCTTGCCTCTATCACTCTTCTCTCCCTAACCTCCTCATTTGGCCTTTCACATTTGATTACCTATTGAGTGTGCCTGGAGGACATCCTGTAGTCAATTGTCAGTTTTGAACTACAAATGTATTCTGCCCTCTTACATCTCTGCCCTGCTTTTCATCCCTCATTGTAACACTGTTATATAATACTAAATGTTTATTTTCAACCTTCAAATGCCTACTCAACTCCTCTTCCATTAACAGGGTTCACAGAACATGACCTTGCCAACAACTTCAAATATAAAAGAGATACATTCAAACATGTAATCTTTATACCCCACACCACAGACACAATCTATCCACCTTCTCTACTCCCATGGACACATCCTGCTTCTTCACATTTGTTATACAAGATGAGGTATCCAAATGTCTGTCTTTTACTCACATTACAAACTGCTCATTGATCCCATTCACTCACATTTTGTCCCCTCCATTTCTTTCAGTCTATTCAATCTCTTTCAACTGGCACATTTCCATCTTCCTTGAAGCAGACATCCATCACACCCATCATACATCTCTTTCTAACTATAATCCCACCTCTCTACTCCTCTACTACACCTAGCCTCAAAACTACAGGAATGGCTAGTTTACACCCTCTTTGGTTACTTCTTAACAAACCATTCCTTACTAGACCCACAATAATCTGGCTTCCATTCTCAATGTTCAACTGAGACTGCCATTAAGAAGGTAACAAATTACCTAGTGACTGCCAAGTGCAGATGACATTTCTTCTTACTAATACTCCCTTACACTATGCTTCTTCTTTTGGGTTCCTCAAGGCTCCCTGTTAGCTCCATTGCTTTTTATCTTTCTACACCTCCTCTCTTAGTAAACTAATCAGCTTACATGGATTTCAGTACCATTTTTATGCTGATGACAGCAAAATCTATCTCTACTTTACAGAGCTATCCCACACCCTGCTGACCCATGCCTAATCATGTCTTTCACACATAGCTTCCTGGATAACTTCCCAACATTTGAAAATCAACCTCTCCAAGACCAAGTTGTTACTAAGTGCCCCTTCTTCCTCTGCCTATGTACCTGAAATATGTCTTACTGTAGATAAAAATCACCCCTGATTCAAGACAGATGTCTTGGTGTCACATGTGACTCAGACTTTTCCTTCATCCTCCATATTCAGTCACTAGCCAAATACTGAAATCCCAATCTATGGAACTTTTACAAAATGCATCCCTTCCTCAGCCTAGACATTACACAGATACTAATCCACACTCTAATAATATCACACGTTGACTATTTCAACTTTATCTTAATTAGCCTACCAGTAAAACCATCAGAAATGCTTCCACCAGACTCATTCATCTCACCCAACACTTTGCCTCACTTATAAAGCCCCCAACAACACTAAACCTCTCTACATCTCAACTCTTGTCTCCAGATAAACTCCAAACTGCCCTCTCTGCTCTTACCTAAATTTATACCTCTTATCCTCTACCATTACCTCCTCACATGCTTGTCTGTGAGACTTCCCAAGATCAGCCCCTGTTCTTTGGATTTTTCTACAATTCTCTGTAAGACTCTTCACTAGTCTTCAAATTATTAAATGTTCTCAGAAATCCCTCCTTTTCAAAGTAGCTTACCATCTACATCCTAACTAAGTCACTCACAACTTTATGCCAGGTTACCTGTTCTGGTTTGCAAACCTCTCCCTCATCATTAATCCATCCGCCACTTACATCATGTTTCCCTCACCTAGCACATCTTAAACACTATCAAATCTGCTGGAGTTTTAAAAGTAAACATAATAATTATAATTTTAATAATAATGATGATAACGGTTGGTTGGGTTTTTGCTCACAACTGAATCAGACCACAAGGATGTAGAGAAAAAGGAGACTACATATTAAAGGCTGCTTTGCAAAACAGGAGCCCCAGAGCATGATACAAGTATTTCTTCTTTCTCCAAAACTAATTATGAATTTTACAGGGATTGACAGGGGTGTCAACTGACAAAAGACTCAGCTTGCAAACTGAAAAGACTTAGCAAACATCAAGGTGAGTTTGTAAATGTTTATTTCAGTATTTTTTATGCAAAAATGCTTACATACACTACTGATTCTCCTCTATCAGATGCATTCCTAATCCAGGAAACTTAGATACTGTATATGCTCGAGTATAAGACAAGTTTTTTAGCCCTTTTATTTAAGGCCAAAAAGGGCCCCTCGGCTTATACTCGAGTTACTCTCCCCCTGTGTCTCTCTAACCCCCCCGTGTCTCTCTAAATTCCCCATGTCTCTTTACCCCCTTGTGTCTCTCTACCCCCCCGTGTCTCTCTAACCCCCCATGGGGGGTTAGAATGAGGAGGGGGGGTTGAGGATGAGGAGGGGGAGGGAAAGAGACACAGGGGGTTAGAAAGACACGGGGGTAGAGAGACACAAGGGGGTAGAGAGACATGGGGGGGGTTAGAGAGATACGGGGGGAGAGTGACGTCACATGCGCGCCACGTCATTAGCATTGGCCGGGTCAAGACGCCGGAAGGAGCGTGGAGGCCGCAGGAGAAGCTGCAAATGAAGGTAAGTGAGGGGAAAATGAGAGGGGGAGGTATTTAGAGAGGTAAAGTGAGGAGGGGGTTTAGAATGAGAAGGGGGGCTTAGGATGAGGAGGGGGTTAAGGAGGGAGGTTGAGGAGGGGGTTGAGGATGGGGGGTTGAGGATGAGGATGGGGTTTTGAGGTTGAGGAGGGAGGTTGAGGATGAGGAGGGAGGTTGAGGAGGGGGTTGAGGATGAGGAGGGGGGTTGAGGTTGAGGAGGGGGTTGAGGATGAGGAGGGGGGTTGAGGTTGAGGAGGGGGGTTGAGGAGGGGGTTAAGGAGGGAGGTTGAGGATGAGGAGGGAGGTTTAGGATGAGGAGGGAGGTTGAGGACAAGGAGGGAGGTTGAGGACAAGGAGGGAGGTTGAGGAGGGGGTTGAGGAGGGAGGTTGAGGATGGGGGGTTGAGGAGGGAGGTTGAGGATGAGGAGGGAAGTTGAGGAGGGGGTTGACAATGAGGAGGGGGATTGAGGTTGAGGAGTGGGGTTGAGGAGGGGGTTGAGGATGGGGGGTTGAGGAGGGAGGTTGAAGATGAGGAGGGAGGTTGAGGAGGGAGTTGAGGATGAGGAGGGGGGTTGAGGTTGAGGAGGGGGTCGAGGATGGGGGGTTGAGGATAAGGATGGGGGTTGAGGAGGGAGGTTGAGGAGGGGGGTTGAGGATGAGGGGGTTGAGGAGGGAGGTTGAGGATGAGGAGTGGGGTTGAGGAGGGAGGTTGAGGATGAGGAGTGGGGTTGAGGAGGGAGGTTGAGGATGAGGAGGGGGGTTGAGGTTGAGGAGGGTGATAAGGGAAGGGAGGAAGAGACACAGGGAAGGGAGAGGGGGGAAGAGACACAGGGAAGGGAGAGGGGGAAGAGACACAGGAAAGGGAGAGGGGTGAAGAGACACAGGGAAGGGAGAGGGGTGACGAGACACAGGGGAGGGAGAGGGGTGACGAGACACAGGGGAGGGAGAGGGGTGAAGAGACACAGGGGAGGGAGAGGGGTGAAGAGACACAGGGGAGGGAGAGGGGAGAAGAGACACGGGAGAGAGAGGGGGGACACAAGAAAAGGGCACACAAGAGGGAGACACAGAGGGCACAAGAGGGACACAGGGGGCAGCACATTTCGGCTTATACTCGAGTCACTTATTTTACCCAGTATTTTGTGGTAAAATAGGTGCCTCGGCTTATACTCTGGTCGGCTTATACTCGAGTATATACGGTATACCTTTAATATTGAACAAGAGAAAAAAGGCAGATGATTTTATTTTGTATACATGATCCAGTGGTAGGGATACTGCAACAAAATAGGACTACATGACTTTTACCAAATAAATGTTAATAAATCACAAGGTTCTGTATAAGGCAAACAGTTATTTCTAATTTTTCAAGACTTGGTTCCTGTAGGTTAAGTGACATATGATTAGAAACAAAAAAAACGATCTGGCACCTTTATTTATTAAGGGAACTAGAGGATATTCAAGGAATTAAGTTGGTAAGCTCTTAGAAAGATTACTAAAGGAATATATTCAGGAACATATCAATGTTATCAAGATAAATTGGAGTCAAAACTAGTGATGTCCCGAACAGTTCGCCGGAGAACTATTCGCAGCGATTTTCGCATGTTCGCGTCCGCCATGAACGGCAAACACATGCGATTTTCGGTTTGCCCCCTATACTTTATCATTGAGGAAACTTTGAACATCATTTATTTTATTTTATAATGTTTTTTCTGTAATCTATGCCTGCCTGCCAGTGTGTGTGTGTGTGTGTGACAGGCTAACACCTAACAGCTTATATTGTGTATATTTTCACTACTCATACCTGGTGGTGTAACATACATTGAAAACAACCATTTTTTTCCTGTAATCTAATTTCAGTTGCCTGCCTGTGTCAGGCTCGCAGCTTATATTGTGCTCAGTGACATAAAACAACACTTTTTTTCCTGTAATAGATTGAATAGCAATTGCCTGCCTACAGGCGTGTGTGTGAAGCCTATTGCATCTACTCCAACTTTTGCCAGTGCACAGTGATACGTCATATCTGGTGCAACCGTAGTGTACAGTGACAAAAAACAACACTTTTTTTACGGTAATCGATTTAATATCAGTTGCCTGCCTACAGGTGTGTGTGTGAGGCCTACAAAGCCTACTCTACCAACGTTTGCCAGTGCACAGTGACACTCATATCTGGTGGCACCTTAGATTGCACGCGCAGTGCCCCAAATTTGAAGTAGGAGGTCCGACCAAGCATCTTTTTCCATCTCCCTGTTCCAAAAATCAATGCCATATACACGTCCCCTAATAGTGGACGTAACAGGCATTAAACCGATAGGAATAGTACTACTTAACAGTACACACCTTATAATAACGCAGACAGAGGCCACGCAGAGAGAGGAGTCTGAAGAAGAGGAGTCAGAGGAGGAAGGTGGCTTTGAGGAGGTGGAAGACCAAACACAGCAGGCGTCCCAGGGGGCTTATTGTCACCATTCGGGGACCCTTGGTGGCTGGGTGTAGGAAAATACCTTCAATGACATCAGTGAGGACAAGGAACGGGACATGGCTAGCTTGGTATCCAACCTTGTGCAAATGGGGAGTTTGCGGTTGTGCAAAGGGACTGTTTGCGGTTGTTTGCGGTGCATTAAACGGGGAGATTGGTCTGTTACTGTGAAGCGGGTGTAACCCTTACAATACCTGATCGATACAACATCATACCTGATGTTTTAAAGCATGTTATTGCAAACAATTTAGGAATGTTAGGTGATTTATGCCCTTTATGGCTTAAAACCAGACTCTGCATCAACTATGTAATTTTCCGTGGGAGTTTTGCCATGGATCCCCCTCCGTCATGCCACAGTCCAGGTGTTAGTCCCCTTGAAACAACTTTACCATCACTATTGTGGCCAGAAAGAGTCCCTGTGGGTTTTGAAATTCGTCTGCCCATTGAAGTCTATGGCGGTTTGCCGGGTTCGCCCGTTTGCGAACATTTGATTGAAGTTCGTGTCCGATGTTCGCGAACCGAAAATTTGATGTTCGCGACATCACTAGTCAAAACTGATTTATGAGCGTTTTAACACACGGAAGGCTATTGTACAAAGTAAGGGTTACAGATTTGCAGTAAATATTTCACATGGATAGAAAACTGTTTAAGAGACATTCAACAAGGATGCTCTAATTGGAGGTCATCTTCTTTTTAACATATTTATTAATGGTTTTGAAATAATTTCTCTGTATTTGTTGATGACACTAAATTGTGCAAGGTAAACAAGTTAAACCAGGAGGCACTTTCACTGCAATAGGTCTTGTATAAAATTAGAAGAATGGCCAGCTATATGACTGTATAGATTTAACACAGAGAAATGTAAAAGTAAATTTTTGGGAATTTAAAATATGCATTCAGCTAATAATCTAAATTAAAAGGGTATCAGAGCAGAAAATGATCCAATTAGATTACAATAACAGGCAGCAGCCTCAAATGCAAGTAAGTTGTGATGGGCTTTTTTGTTTGTCTTCCTCTGGATCAGTTAGCAATTAACATAATACCAGGATCTGAGAACCTCTATAAAAGTTGAAATAGATCGACCAATTGTCTCTTTTCAACCTCAATGGTTATTTTATTATATTACTGTGTATTAGCTGGTTGCTTTTTGGTTAACCTTTAAAAAGGCTTATTTTGTGCACTTTCAAAGTTTTTAATGAAATTGTCAACATTACAGAAAGATTATGTGAAACAGCAGTAAAAGTGGCCATTAACCTACCTCTTAGATGAATTAATCTGTTAGTTCAATCAGTATTTATGTAATCTAACCCATTATATGTACTCCCTGAGATCTATGAGTGTTTTCTGTTGCTTTGTTCTCCATTATTCAGAGGTCACATAGCCCTAGCATAAGGCAGACCTGTGTTACCATTAGCCAGAATATTACTTTTAGTGAGAACCTGTGATTCATTTTTGACTTAACAGTAACACATTTACCAAGAATGCCATTGTAACAAAAAATGTGGAAAAACAAATCTGAGTTCAACATTGACAATAATTTGATAATGCCCTAAAAATTTTAATTTTCTCCTACATTTTATACATTTTATAATTATAAAGTGTGCCAGGGGACAGAAAAATATACTTAGTATATATAATGGAATGGTACCAGCTCAGTGTACTTGTGACTTGAGTTATTATTGATGAGATATGTCCTCCTATATTTTAGCATATCAGTCTAAGCCACAACAGTTTAGCCATAAATGCCAGACAAATCCCCCACTCCGTCAGAACATGCAGGGATACCTAAGATTAACTTTTCAACTTCTGGTCTTGGATTTTGTCAGTGAGTGTACTACCAAAATGTAATGACAGTGAGTTAAACCTCACAAAACTTCACCCAAATTAGTAATATTCCACAAGAATCAGTGTTGCTGCAATTGGGTGTGCCTTATGTCACTGTTTAAGCCTTTATGCAAATAAGCAATATGGTGTACCTAACGTTTTAAAGGTAATCCAACCATCCATTGTTCCTATTCTAGTGAGATCAGCGACACCTCACTGGAAAAGGCTAAAAGCCAGCAATGCATATATGGGGTCTTACAGAGTGAACTGACTTAGCATTTCCTGGCCTCCCTGTACTTATAAACAAAGTCAGATATACAGTATATGATACATTTTCTTTTTTGTAATGGCTCAAGTTAGCTTTTCTCGAGGAACTGCATAATTAATTACTTATTTCATGCGGTTTGCTCTCTAATCTCAGATTTGCTTCTCTGTTTTGATTTTTAGTTCAGATATGATTACATTGTAGATTTTTGTAAACTATTGTTTTAGACATCATTAAAAAAATTATATTTCTACCCCACCTCCTCCAGTCCTGGTTGCTGGCATTCCTGAATATGAGGTGTATGTTAGATTCTAGGATTCAAAAGTTTGCATAACCTGGCAGAAATTGTGATATATTTGCATTTATTTTGAAAATATGACCGATAATGCAAATAAATGCCTTTTATTGAAGGATAATGATCATTTGAAGCCATTTATTATCACATAGTCTTTTGGCTCATTTTTAAATCATAATGATAACAGAAATGACCCAAATCGCCCTGATGAAAAGTTTACATACTCTTGAATGTTTGGCCTTGTTACAGACACACAAGGTGACACACACAGGTTAAAATGGAAATTTTGTGGCTTTTTAAATTGCTATTAGTGTCTACGTATAAATAGTCAATGTGTTTGTTAGCACTGCACAGGCTAGATACTGAGCCATGGGGAGTAGAAAAGAACTGTCAAAAGATCTGCGTAACAAGGTAATGAAACTTCATAAAGATGGGAAAGGATATAAAAAGATATCAAAAGCCTTAAAAATGCTAGTCAGTATTGTCCAATCACTTAGAAAGATTTCAGACACAACTGCCAGAAGAATTGTTCGTAAAATACAATAAAAAAAAACACACGTAACCTCAGGAGAAGCACAGGCTACTTGAAAAAAAAATTAGCTGCATGGTCAAGATGCCAGAAAGAGCCTATACTGTGCCAATGCCACAAATAAGCCCGGTTACAATATGCCAGACAACACCTTGACACAAGACCAAAATAAAGCTTTATGGTCACAACAATAAGCTATGTGTGAGGAGAGGGGCCAACAAGACCTATAGTGAAAAAAATACCATCCCCACTGTGAAGCATGGTGGTGACTCAATGATGTTCTGGGGGTGCATGATCTCTACAGGCACAGGGAATCTTGTGAACATTGATGGCAAGATGAATGCAGCAGGTTATCAAAAATACTGGCCGACAATTTGCATTCTTCTTCAAAGGCTGCGCATGGGACACTCTTCGGCTTTCCAGCAGCACAAGGCCAAGTTGACCCTACAGTGGTTACAGCAGAAAAAGGTGAAGGTTGTGGAGTGGCTATAACAGTCTTTTGACCTTAATATCATCAAACCACTCTGGGGGAGATCTCAAATGTGAGGTTCATGCAAGACGACCAAGGTCTTTCATGACCTGGAGGCATTTTGCCAAGACGAATGGGCAACTATACCACCTGCAAGAATTAGAGGCCTCATAGACAACTTTTACAAAAGACTGCACTGTGTCATTGATGCTAAAGGGGGCAATATACAGTATTAAGAACTATGGGTATGTACATTTTTGATCAGGTCCATGTGAGGGATTTCTGTTATCTTTATGATTTAGAAAGGAGCCAAACAACTATGTGATAATAAATGGCTTCATATGATCATTATCCTTCAATAAAATAAAACATTTTTTCCATCATCAGTCGTATTTTTAAAATAAATGCCAACATTTTGACAATTTCTGCCAGGGTATGCAATTTTTTGAGCACAACTGAGTTATTGCTTAATTTGACTTTTTGTATGCTCCAATGGATAAAAAGCTGAAAGATAACTTGATATGAATTCCTACATGACTGTAAAATGTTCTTGTCTCCCTCTATCACATATATAGTTGTCGTACTGAAAGTCGTCATCAAGGTTTGCGGGGCTCACGTCCCCGCAACTGTGGCGCCCGCAAATCGAGGAACCCAGTAGTGTCCCGCAACTGCGGTCCTCGTGAAGCGAGAGACACAGTTGAGGGTGGAAGCCCACAGGACTTAGCTGCAATGAGCGCCAAAGACACGGGAGGGAGAGGAAGTGGAAGATTGGAGGAGAAACGTGGGGAGGGGGGGAAGGAGACACAAGGAAGGGAGATGGGGGAAGGAGACACAGGTGAGGGAGAGGGGGAAGAGACACAGGGGAGAGGGGGATGGAAGAGACACAGGGGAGGGAGAGAAGGATGGAAGAGAAATGGGAGAAAGAGAGGGTGGAAGAGACACGTGAGAGGGGAAAGAGACAGGGCAGGGAGGTGGGGAAAAAAACTAGAGGGAGGGGGAAAGAGATACAGGGAAGGGAGAGAAGGGGAAAAGAGACACAGGGGAGGAAGAGGGGGGAAAGACACAGGGAGGGAGAGAGGGGGGAGAGGCAATGCAGAGGGAGGGGAAAGAGACACAGAGGAGGGAAAGGCAATGGGGAGGGAGGGAGGGGAAAGAGACACAGAGGAGGGAGAGGGGGAAAGAGACACAGGGGAGGTAGGGGGAAAGAGACAAAGTGGAGGGAGAGGAGGGAAACAGACATAGCCATTTTCTCTGATTGCGAAGCATGCAAGGCTTTGAAAAAATTACGTCTTTAACGGCTGACATTTTTTTCAAGCACATAACTCAGAGGCCGCCGGAAGATCGGCAATTAATAAACAATTTTACTTACAACCTAATTTGAGGCTTAATTGGCATTTTGTCGGGGATCGAAAACCGGCTAATTGAGGAAAAACATGACGGCCATAAAGACGTAAATGTTTTGAAAAAGGCTTAAAATTAGGCCAAAGCCTGTAACACTTAGCCGATAATCACGAAGCCTGCAAGTCTTTGAAAAAAAGAAACAACAGCGCTCATCGAGAGGCATGCAAGACTTGAGCAGGGAGACAGATGAGAAAGACACAGGTGAGGGACAGGGGGGAGATGGTGGAAGGCGCTCATCGCAAAGCCAGTAAAGTAGACGGTGGGAGAGGCTTGCAATGAGTGCAAGCTAGAGGGGCCAGCAAGTTAGAGGGGGAGAGCCTTGTATTATGTGGGAAACAGCATTGCCAGCCTTCAAATTTTATTGCCGTCATTTTTGAGGGGCAAGTCGCTAGTTAGAAATGGTTTTCCTGGGTGTACCATGGATATGGATGATGTTTTGCAAAATAATGTCTGCTAGTATACTTGCTGATGGCAGTTTGCAAAGTGATTAACTGTACTTGATTAGAGAATCGATCGAACATGGTAAGAATTGTAGTATTCCTTCTGGATGGAGGTAGGTCCACAACAAAAAGTAAGTAGAATTAAAGGGCCACATGGCAAATTCCTGGGTGTTTTATTCTGCGGACATACATTAAAAAGCATATACAAACTCTGAACCTGACTGTTGAGTAAAGATCAATAAAAGTTTATTTCTAAGAATTCATAGGTCTTAAGCATAACCAGATGATGTCTGAACATGAATGACTCATGAACCCATTTAATAAGCTTTAATTGAAAATTTTCATGAACAGAGAACTTCCCAAACAGACATTTAGATTATTGGGATTTTGTTGATTTCTAAGAAGTCTTCTAAGTCTGAGATCTCTAAATTCCCAGAAATGCTCAGGAGGAATAGTAGTCTTTTTGGAGTCAGAGGTCACATCATCAGGTTCAAACTAATGGGGTAAAGCTGAGCTTTACAATTCTTGCTACCAGGCAGATCTGAAATTAAAAAAGTTGAATCTGGCGATGAATATAGCCCATCTGTCTTGTCTAGAATTTACAACACACTCGAATTTAGGACATACCTTGTGCGAGATACTTAGTTTTGAATCATATACTTTTTAATATTTAATCATTCTGATTATTATCATTTCTAAGTCTACTACTGAGAGAGTGTATAACACCTAAATAAATTAGATGAAAAAAGACACCCCTTGTTCTCAGTAGTTTTCTCCCCTCAGAGATATACATAAGAAACAGTTTTAAAATTATTGCAGAATTTTTCATCTTGATGCTCATACATCTTAAAACAAAATATGTTGATAAAAAAAAAAAAACACACTGTCTTCCATATATAAAGAATTTTTGTACCAGTTTGGTGAATCTATATTTATATATAATCAAAAAAATGTCCACATTGATACATATATACTGGAATACAACAAATCGTACAATATATTCATAATGTTTTATATCTCACAATTGTACACAATATAATGTTAATTTTGCTAATTATTAAATAAGGTCAGTTCCAAATAAACAATAACATGTGCAAAAAATATTTAGCATATTTAACATATCTTTATACAAAATGAATGAATTCACAGATCATTTCCTGCAAAGTGACTGGTGCAATCAAAAATACATGTAATTGTAATGCGTATATGATCAATGTTTTATAGTGCTATAAGTCAGTGTAATGTGCAAAAAGTTGCAATATCAAGAATTTGTTAATTATTGTGAACAATGCATATGACCTTAATATATAATTGGTGATGTGGTGGGTCAGTCCCTAAGCTATCTGTTGTAACAGAGCTTGGGGTCCACCACTTACCCCCTATAAAAAGAAAAAATAATAATATGAAAAACAAAATCTGATAGTTAAAAACTACTCTATCTTCCTTACACCTGTAAACTATATAAATGTGATGGCCTTGGGGGCCTGTTACTTACGCCTTATTCTAAATAAAGATTAACGGACGATACTATATAAATGATGTACTGACCCAGTATCTATATAGTTAAATACCACTTAGTAAATTGTTGTATATCAGAGAATTTTACATTATAATGGCATAAAAGATCCAGTACATTGTTTGGAAAGTGGAGTGGGAAAGGTTTGCATTCTACGGACACTTCTCGATGACGTCATCAACGGTAGACAGCGTTGGTACGGTGGCCGATGCACACGTTTCACGGCTGCTACTTCCTGGGCCAAGTATCGGCCAGATTGGATGTGAGTCTTATTTAGAAGTGTTTATTTGCAATATTAACTCTTTATTGTCTCTGTCCCCTCCACAGATAATCCGGATGATCATATATGTACATCTCCTTACCACCTATCAGAATCAAAACAGGACAGATTACTTTAATAATTAACTAACTATTTTAAATTAGTGATTTACGTACTTTGCATCTTTCTTCTCCAATTATTTATACAATTAATCCTTTATCAGTATCCAACTGGCTTGTGAATAAAGGGGTAAATAATTAGCCATACTGTTGTTGCTAAAGCTTCCATTATTTTTCTCAGTTTTTAATTATGACTGTACTTTTTCATTGGATCACTTTTTTATCAATATTCAATTAACTTGAAATAAAGATCATTAATTGACCATACTGTTGCTATTTATGCTTTCAATATCTATCTCAATTATAGTATATATTGTATAACATTTAAACAAACCATTCTGGTCCTTAAATTTGTCTCGCATATATACTATGCTTACTTGTTGGTATCTGTGAAGGATACATTTCTATTATCATATAATCCAAAGAATTTTTTATATTTTCAAAGCCTCTTTTTATTTTGTTTTTCAAATTCTTAGTATTTTAATTCTCTAGTAACCAATTGAGTAAGTTATATTATCATGTGATCCAACAAGTTTTTTGATTTTTCTAACTTCTTCCTATTTTAATTTTTAATTCAAATCTTTAGTAACAAATTAGTTTGTTGTAATACATTGAATTATGCTACTCTATGATCGATATACTTAGTTTCTTGTCTCTAACAAAAACTCTATATACAATTGCCAATTATCATAACATATATTTGATCACAATACCATAATGTATAAGTCAAACCCCACCTATTATACTGTTGTGTAGAAATCAAAGCAACAATTTCTTCCCAGATTCATATATCAGAAATCTGATTTCTGAAATAAAAGAAACAATATTTTAACACACAACTTTGAATATAAAAAGAATGTTGAAACTAAATTTTAATATTTCTATCCCATTATGATATTTTTGTTTATTTAATCAGTTCTCTTTGGACAAGACAACACACCCTGAACCGCTGTGTCTGCCGGGATATACCCGATGCAATAGGCCTGGTAGTCCAGCGTGAGGATGTTGTAAGTATAGTGAGTGCTGACAGACTTAAGGGGAGAGTGGGAATCTTGCTGAGTCTGGGTATACTGGCTATCAGTGAGCGGGCCGACTGGATTCCCTCGGGTTAGCCTTCTGACGGGCCCCCATTTCTGTCCCTAACTGCTCTGCACTCATAAATTAGGAAGAAGGGGGAGACTATGGAGTGACACTGTCTGGAGTCTCTGTACTCCCATAAACAATTTACTAAGAGGTATGTAACTACATATATATATATATATATTGGGTCAGTGCATAATTTATAATGTATAGTCAGTTAATATTTATTTAGAATAAGGGGTAAGTAACAGGCCCCCAAAGCCATCACATTTATATAGTTTACAGGAGTTAGGAATATAGAGTTGTTTTTAACTATCTGATTTTATTTTTCATATTATTTTTTCTTTTCTTTTTATAGGGGGTGGACCCCAAGATCTGTTACAACAGATAGCTTAGGGAATGACCCACCGCATTTAGGAGTAAAATATTCCATTATACTGTATACAGGGAGTGCAGAATTATTAGGCAAGTTGTATTTTTGAGCATTAATTTTATTATTGAACAACAACCATGTTCTCAATGAACCCAAAAAACTCATTAATATCAAAGCTGAATATTTTTGGAAGTAGTTCTTAGTTTGTTTTTAGTTTTAGCTATTTTAGGGGGATATCTGTGTGTGCAGGTGATTATTACTGTGCATAATTATTAGGCAACTTAACAAAAAACAAATATATACCCATTTCAATTATTTATTTTTACCAGTGAAACCAATATAACATCTCAACATTCACAAATATACATTTCTGACATTCAAAAACAAAACAAAAACAAATCAGTGACCAATATAGCCACCTTTCTTTGAAAGGACACTCAAAAGCCTGCCATCCATGGATTCTGTCAGTGTTTTGATCTGTTCACCATCAACATTTCGTGTAGCAGCAACCACAGCCTCCTAGACACTGTTCAGAGAGGTGTACTGTTTTCCCTCCTTGTAAATCTCTCATGATGGACCACAGGTTCTCAATGGGGTTCAGATCAGGTGAACAAGGAGGCCATGTCATTAGATTTTCTTCTTTTATACCCTTTCTTGCCAGCCACGCTGTGGAGTACTTGGACGCGTGTGATGGAGCATTGTCCTGCATGAAAATCATGTTTTTCTTGAAGGATGCAGACTTCTTCCTGTACCACTGATTGAAGAAGGTGTCTTCCAGGAACTGGCAGTAGGACTGGGAGTTGAGCTTGACTCCATCCTCAACCCGAAAAGGCCCCACAAGCTCATCTTTGATGATACCAGCCCAAACCAGTACTCCCCCTCCACCTTGCTGGCGTCTGAGTCGGACTGGAGCTCTCTGCCCTTTACCAATCCAGCCACGGGCCCATCCATCTGGCCCATCAAGACTCACTCTCATTTCATCAGTCCATAAAACCTTAGAAAAATCAGTCTTGAGATATTTCTTGGCCCAGTCTTGACGTTTCAGCTTGTGTGTCTTGTTCAGTGGTGGTCGTCTTTCAGCCTTTCTTACCTTGGCCATGTCTCTGAGTATTGCACACCTTGTGCTTTTGGGCACTCCAGTGATGTTGCAGCTCTGAAATATGGCCAAACTGGTGGCAAGTGGCATCGTGGCAGCTGCACGCTTGACTTTTCTCAGTTCATGGGCAGTTATTTTGCGACCCTGTTGACTATTTTGAATGAAACGCTTGATTGTTCGATGATCGTGCTTCTGAAGCTTTGCAATTTTAAGAGTGCTGCATCCCTCTGCAAGATATCTCACTATTTTTGACTTTTCTGAGCCTGTCAAGTCCTTCTTTTGACCCATTTTGCCAAAGGAAAGGAAGTTGCCTAATAATTATGCACACCTGATATAGGGTGTTAATGTCATTAGACCACACCCCTTCTCATTACAGAGATGCACATCACCTAATATGCTTAATTGGTAGGCTTTCGAACCTATACAGCTTGGAGTAAGACAAAATGCATAAAGAGGATGATGTGGTCAAAATACTCATTTGCCTAATAATTCTGCACTCCCTGTATGTATCAATGTTGAAAAAATTTTTTTGATTATAAATAAATATAGATTTACCTAATTGGTACAAAAATGTTGATATATGGAAGACAGTGTTGTTTTGTATGCTTTTTAATCAACGTATTTTGTTTTAAGATGTATGGGCATCAAGATAAAAAATTCTGCAATCCTTTAAAAACTGTTTTTTATTTATATCTCTGAGGGGAGAAAACTACTGAGAACAAGGGGTGTATTTTTTCTTCTAATGTGTCTTGAATTCAGCCACCTAGAAGATTATATTTGTTTTGTACATCATTTTTGTACTAAAATTGTTTTATTAAAATTACTCTTAATTGCCCTATCTAACAACTTAACTTGATGTATAATCCACTTTATAAGGATTCCTCTGATATACGTTTTGTGCGTAATAAACACAAAAGCTTTAGAGGATACTGAATTACTATTTAGCTTAAAATTGTTTGAGATTTCGTTTTTGAATTTATTGTGTGATAGAAATGTGTATTTTATACGTTTTTATTGTGTTACACATATATTTAAGGCATTTTCTGTCATGATTTTCACTGATTTTCATTCCAGCTCAATATCTTTGTGATCCTGTGTTAAACCGGAAAAATGCAATTGCACATCACTAATAAATAATGTGATCACAAGGATATTAAGCTGGATTTGAATTCAGTGAAAATCATGACAAAAAGTGTCCTTAAATATATGCGTAACACAATTAAAAATGTGTAAAATACACATTTGAATATTTCTTTATTTCTGAATTTTGGGCTCAAAAAATAGGGATCGTCTTATACATGGGGTCGTCTTATAGATGGAAAAATGTGGTGTATCGAATATTATAATACGTGTCATAATATGCTGGAATTTTATTCCTCTGCCAATGTGTCTCTTGGAAGCATAACATTTCAGCTTTCTCTCGGTAACAATTTCTCATGGTTATATGCCACTTAGATGCAATATTCAACCCTTGGACATTTTGGCTTACAAGTCATATTTTCCTCTTTTTTTTCCCTTGAATAATCTCCAAATTTCAAACTTCCAAATGTGCTCAAACTTCGGCTCCCTGCCTGCATCAATGATCCAAACCTCATCCATTCACCTTTCAAAAAAAACATTGAAAAGACACAACATTCCAGTCTCCCACACTAATAAAACCATATCTTATACCCCAAATCCATAAACAAACTTTGAGGGGTACCCATACTGCTGGTATTCAAGTGAATCCCCACACTACTTTGGAATCCCCTGATTAACCAGGAATGATCAATGTTTTCCTAATTTGAAAGCCTAATGGCTTAATCCAACCCAGAGCACTAAGAATGTGAGGAGTTAAAACAAAAAAGAAAAAAACACAAAGAGTGCCATATTCTATCTTAGTTAACTGTATTTTTATATCGGTTTATTAATATTCCTTTCTGGAATTATTACTCTTATTCGTGAAGAGAATTAATAACTTTGTGTTAATTAGATAATTTATTAAATCAAATCACCCTTAATAATTCTAAAGATTTCCAAATTATATATTACTAGTGAAATCATTATAATTCTACAGTAAAATCCTGTTTATCCGGCACCTAACCAACCACTCTCAAGCAACCTGCACCAGCCTCAATTCCCCATTTGAACAAAACTCACGCTAAACCGGCATAACCGGCACTATCCGGCAGTTTGAGACTGCAAAAAAAAATACTAACTGTTTTCAATTGTTTTTTCAGGGCCTAAATGACCCAGTTTAGGTGCTGATGTCTTTTTAAAGGCATTTTGAGGGTTTGTGGGAGGTTTAAGGGTCGTTTAGACCATTTTTTTCAGGGACTCCCGATTAACCGACAACTACTCTTATCCGGCAATAGGGAGACCCCTTGGTTGCCGGATAATGTGGAGTTTACTGTATATCCATTAACAGTACAGAGTTGTAAACAACAAACACTTGTGAAAAATATTCTAACAGGTGACTCTACTCCTCTAGTGCTATTCAGTCAGCCAGGAGTTCCCTTTTACCAATATCATACTTTGCCTCAGCAGGGGACTTTCTGTGGAGTAAATGCGCATGGGTTTCAATAGAGCCTTGAGAGAAGATAGCACTAGCACCAATATTATATTGAGGCATACATCTCAATAATAAAGAGTTATCAGGATCAGGATGGGGCAGAATAGTTGCAGAAGTAACTTCTCCTTTGATGTTTCAAATGATTAGACAGCTTCAGGTGGCCATTTGGTAAGAATAGTTCTTGATGTTAAGAGTCATTTATGGAAAGAGTATAATTTTAGTGAAGATTGCTAACCTAAGAGCGGAATCTCACTCTGGTGAAAAGCACATTTCCCAGCTTTAACCACAAGATCATTGTCCCTGAGGTGCTGGCGGACAGTTCTAAACCACTGCTGATGATCTTCTAAGGTGAAGGAAGTGAAAGATGACTATGATAACATAATATTGGAGGTCTTTAAAGAGATTGTTAACAAAGATCTGGAAGAGTTATTACAAAGACCCAAAAGGCATTACTCAGTATTCATGGTGTCCTGAATGGGTATTAAAAGCTGTTGTCTTCATGTTCCCTTCTTTTATTGAATTATATGTAACTCTAAGGTCAAGCTTAGAAAACAGGATGGATCAAGGGAGACGGTAAAGCAATTCTGATGACAGAGGTAAGGGATAACAATTTTTAACTGCAGTGACAGAGGCCAATCATCTTCTTTTCTGCACAAAAAAGAAACCCGCTCCTGCGGAGAAGTACACTTATGGATGAACCCTGATTTAAAATTATTAGATCTATTCCTCTATTGTTCACTTTCTGGAACTACCAGTGATCTGAGGTAGTAGATCAAAGCACAATAATAAGGTCAATGAGGAGGTAGGACTTGAGATTTCAGATCACAACCAGTTCAGAATAGAAAGAGTCCACAGTACCAAGAACCTATACAACTAGATATTCTTGATAACACTTAGCACTCCAATTATTGATTTTTGCTTCCTGGCAATCAATAGTAGGGTTATGTTTATTCAGCCATGGTAACCCCAACATGATTGGAGTCAGAGGGGCTCTGATGAGAGTTAATTTCAGCAATGGTTAGTGTGACAGGTTTGCATATATGACAAACAAGCAGAGATCTCAGGGGTTGATTATCCAGGGTGGTAATTTGAAACTACTCAGAAAGACATTTGATAGGTATTCCCAAGCTGTGGGCATACATGTTATCAATAAAATGTCCTCCTGCTCCTGAATCAATAAAGAATTTGGGTGGGACAGATAAACAACCGTATTCTAGGAATACTGGGAGCATCAGAATATTTTCAGGTGGAGCTGCAGTATTTACACTTCATTGTAAAATTTAGAAGGGCTCAGCTTCTCTACATGCCTCCAGAATCAATGGACCCTGAGAACTGGGAATATGGAGCAGATCTCTGTGATGATTTTTTGTGACAATGCTCACAATTTCTGTTTCCCGAATTCTGCATTACATCCAGTCTATGCAGATGCATAAAGAGATTGGCTCATGAACCAAAACCGGTAGTTCACAGCAGGATAGTTCACTCTAAAGTTACCCATCAGAAAAACTGAGGAGAGTGCAGCCTCATTCCAGTCAGTTTCTGTGGCGTAATTTCCCTCAAAACGGTTGCCTGTGTGATACACATGAGCAGTGATCCAGAGGCATTAGACAGTCACACACATAGAAAATGTTCTTAAATAGTTTAGTTTAAGGAAGGATTGAAGGTTGCTGGTAAGTAGGCAATGTTTCTCCCAGACCAGAGAGTTCCAGGCCAGAAACATGTCAATTAGTACAGAAAATATAAAACATTTTTTTTATCTGTCATCTAGGTACATTGATGGTTGTAGCTGATACTGAATAGAACAGTGATTGAGAAATCCTCTACATCCCACATGTTCTTCTCCATAAAGTAGAGTTGTAGTTAGTTCAAGTTAATTCCTGGTGCTGGTAGAAGGAATAGCTGCAATGGGAACAGAAGCAGCAGGGTAAATACTCCAATATTTCACAGTTTATGTCAAAGTGTTTAAAGTATTTGTTCCCAAAGAGGTGCCCATGGGCTGCTGGTGCATTAGGCACTTCAGCTGAATCTGTTTTGGGCCTGTTGTACTGTTACGTTATAGTTTACCTGCATGTGAAAATGGTAGGATCTCTCATTTTTTTCTGATCTGCATGTGGAAGGATGAAAAAGGACAGAATAAACAAACTTTTGAGGACTGTAGCAAGAAGGTACCAGAATGGTATACAGACAGGGCACAATTGGTAATCACAGGACCTTGGGGAGCAGGAATACAAATACTACAGCAAAGAGCAGCTCACATAAAATACTTTCCAAACATGCACTGAGGCACTTGCCTGACTCTCTTAAATAATACATATGGCTTAATTTAGCCTAACAATATCCATATGCCATATGCCAGACATCTTGAGATGGATATGACACTACTACTTGCACCGGGAAGCTGTGATAGTTATGTGCTACTGTTTTTTTTTTTACTATATACCTTGTAGCCAAAGATGGATTATAAGCAGAAAAAACAGGACCTGGAGCTGACTCAGATGCTCAGATCGCAAGCTTCTTTTTGCAACGTTCAGAATTATACTGAGAAAAGAGGTAAAATTATCAGACCAAAAAGATATTAAGTAAATAATATCCCATGTGAATATGCAGTGAGGGAAAAAAGTATTTGATCCCCTGCTGATTTTGAACGTTTGACCACTGACAAAGAAATGATCAGTCTATAATTTTAATGGTAGGTGTATTTTAACAGTGAGAGACAGAATAACAAAAAAAACAAAAACAAGAAAAATGCATGTCAAAAAAGTTATAAATTAATTTGCAGGTCAATGAGTGAACTAAGTATTTGATCCCCTATCAATCAGCAAGATTTCTGGCTCCCGGGTGTCTTTTATACAGGTAACGAACAGAGATTATGAGCACTCTCTTAAAGTGAGTGCTCATAATCTCATCTTGTTACCTGTATAAAAGACACCTGTCTACAGACGCAATCAATCAGATTCCAAACTCTTCACCATGACCAAGACCAAGGAGCTGTCCAGGGACAAGATTGTAGACCTACATAAGGCTGGAATGGGCACAAGACCATCGTCAAGCAGCTTGGTGAGAAGGTGACAACAGTTGATGCGATTATTCGCAAATGGAAGAAACACAAAATAACTGACAGTCTCCCTCGGTCTGATGCTCCATGCAAGATCTCCCATTGTGGAGTTTCTATGATCATGAGAACAGTGAGGAATCAGCCCAGAACTACACAGGAGGATCTTGTTAATGATCTCAAGGCAGCTGGGACCATAGTCACCAAGAAAACAATTGGTAACACACTACACCGTGAAGGACTGAAATCCTGCAGCGCCTGCAAGGTCCCCCTGCTCAAGAAAGCACATGTACAGGCCCGTCTGAAGTTTGCCAATGAACATCTGAATGATTCAGAGGAGAACTGGGTGAAAGGGTTGTGGTCAGATGAGACCAAAATCGAGCTCTTTGGCATCGACTACACTCGCCAAGTTTGGAGGAGGAGGAATGCTGCCTGTCACCCCAAGAACACAATCCCACCGTCAAACATGGAGGTGGAAACATTCTGCTAAGGGGACAGGACAACTACACCACTTCAAAGGGACGATTGATGGAGCCATGTACCGTCAAATCTTATGGTAGAAGCTCCCAACCAGGGCATTGAAAATGGGTCATGGCTCAAGAAGGAGCACATTAAGGTCCTAGAGTGGCCAAGCACTCTAGGACCTTAGAAAATCTGTGGAGGGAGCTGAAGGTTCAAGTTGCCAAACATCAGCCTCGAAACCTTAATGACTTGGATCTACAAAGTGGAGTGGGACAAAATCCCTTCTGAGATATGTGCAAACCTAGTGGCCAACAACAAGAAACGTCTGACCTCTGTGATTGCCAACAAGGGTTTTGCCACCAAGAACTAAGTCGAAGGGGTCAAATACTTATTTCACTCATTAACCTGCAAATTTAATTTATAACTTTTTTTTCTTGTTCGAAATCAGCAGGGAATTAAATACTTTTTTTCATCACTGTAAATCAATTTAAGTGACTAGAACTGTGGGATAGAATACCTGAATAACTTTTGACTAAAGTTTGTGACCTTGTCCAGAAAGCAGCAATAAAGAATACCCGTAAAAGAAAGAAAACTAAGAAGGCAAACTGGCTGATTAGGTTTTGAAAGTAGCAAAGTAGGAAAGAAGGAAAGCAATGTGCAGAATTCCAAAGCATAGCAAGAAGAGACTAGGAATATTTTATACTGAGTGATGTAAAGAGATAAAGAAATAGAAAAAGATAACAGAATGGGAAAGTCAAGAAATCTCTTCTAGAAAATCGTGGATCTCAAGGGAACCTTTCATGCCAAAGTGGGCGTGACAAAAGACAAAAATGACAGGTAATTAAAAGATAAGATAGAGAAGACGTGGCAGGAAAACACAGAGGATCTTAACAGCATTGATAACCACAATGGTGTGTCCAATGAGCTGGAGCCAGACATGTTGGAGAGTGAAGTGAGATGAGCCTTAGGAAGCCTTGCTGATGACATGGGTGCAGAAGTTGATGGAATCCAAGGTAAATTGATCACAATCCCACAATATGATGTTGTGAAGAAGTTGCTTGTATTATGCACATTTGGAACTCAACAGTGGTAAGTAGATTGGAAAAGGTCAGTCTACATCCCAATCCCCAAAACGACAGTACCAATGAGTGCTCCAATTATCGAACAATTGCTCTCATTTCACATTCCAGCATGGTAATTCTTAAGATCCTGCAAGCTCAGCTCCAATTATATATGGGCCAAGAGATAACATTTCCAATGTCCACTGGATAACAGAGAGTTCCAAAAATACATTTACCTCCAAATTTTTGTTTCTTCTAATGCCTTTGACAATGTGGATCATAACAACCTGTGTCACGTTCTTAAAAAGATAGGGGTACTAGACCATCTCATCCTCCTCCTGAGGAATCTATATGTAGGCCAATAAGCCATGGTCAGAACCAAGGAGGAATCAACCAAATGGATCAAAAATCGGGAAATGAGTGCAAAAAAGTTGTATATTGTCACCTTATTTATGCGACTTATATGCAGAATACATCATGCACAATTCCAGACTGGATAAATCCAAAGCCGAAATTAATATTGCTGGGAAAAATATCAACAACCTCAGGTGCATGAATGATGATATTCTAATGGCTAAAAGTGAGGAAGAACTTAAGGGCTTATTGAAGAAGGTGAAAGAATATAGTACAAAGGCTGGCCTGCTAGTCAACATTAGAACTAATCATGGGAATACCATAGTTCTATCATAGTTAGAGCTGTGGTGTTCTCAGAAGTGACATAAGGGTGCGAGAGCAGGACCATAAAGATAGCAGAGAGTCATAGAATTGACACCTTTGAATTTTGGTTCTGGTGAACACTGCTTAGAGTCCCTTGAACTGCAAAAAGATCCAATTAATTAATACTTCAGGAAGTCAAGACAATCTGTTCATTGGAATGTTCGATCATGAGGATAAAGCTCAAATATTTTGGACATATCATCAGAAGACAGGATTCCCTAGACAAGAGTCTGATGCTGGAAACACTGAAGGCACACAACAAAGGGGATGACAGAGGCATAGATGGATAGATTCATTTAATTTAAGTCCTGCGGTCCATAGCATCACAGAGAGTATGACACAACTAAACGACTAAACAGCAACAATAATTTTCTCACATTAGCACTATATATTCCAGTTTCAAAGTTGAAATAAAGAACACTTGCTCTTATATACCTTTTTGTTGTGGAAGATATTTCCCTGCTGAACTGTAGAATCGTTGGATATACTGTAAGGTACAAACATTGAAATCAAGAAGTCTTTTGCATTAGATGTTTTGCTTTTATAATGGCAAAGTGGCTATTTAATTAAAAAGCTAAAACGTTTAATGATGTATAACTTTGCTCACCTCCAATGGTTAGCGAATGTTAATAACGTTAATGGACTTTACATTTTTAAATATAAAATTTTTGAAAATATATTCTGTCACCTGTAATGCAGATCAAATGTTAATTTACAAGTCACTTGTCCAAAATTGACAGATCAAAATGCATGCAATTTCACACGTGCAAAAAGTATATGCTGAGCATACTCATTACATTATTTTTTTAAAGATATTTACCCTCAAAAACTGCTAGGGCTACCTAAAAAAAAAAAAAAACTACCGCCATACTTTTTAAACTACTATTACAATGTAAAAAAAAACAGACTCTCATTACATGTGTAGCAGGGAGGGAGGATGTTGTATTCTGTGTTGTATTCTTACTGACTGAGGGCTTCATTCTAATGATGGCTGTAGGAGCTGTGTGGCCGCAAGGGGTGGCAGCAAGCTTCTTCCCTATTCTAATCCGTTGAGGCCGACATCTCTGATCGGCTTGTGGCCGGCGCCCTGCTATCCCTTAGGGCCATTCCCGCTGCAGCTTACTGCAGGGAAAGTCTTTGATGTCACAAGGCCACAACCCTATAACACAGGGGTCCAAACGAGTCCTAACATTAATCCTATAATGCAGGGGTCCGATCAGGGCCCCTGCAGGGGGCACACATGAACCCTTTAATGCAGGGGTTCAAACGAGACCCCTGCAGAGTCCTAACCTTAACCCTATAATGCAGGGGTCACCATTGGGACCCCTGCATTGTGCACACATTAACCTATGCCTCAGGGGTCTGATCGGCTCCCCACATTAACCCATTGCTGCAGGGGTCCAATAGGGACCCATGCAGGCTCCCCACATTAACCCATTGCCTTGCTGCAGGTTCCTTATATTAACACCTTGCTCCCCCCGGCAGCATCTACGACATTTACATTTTCCATCGTGGGCTTAAATTTAAAATTCAAACCAGGGAATTTTGGGGTCTGAATTTCCAGCCACTGGTACTTAAAGGGCCTGCAGCACACTAATGGTTACCCCCAAGCTGCAGGGGTACTATAAGTACCCCCCTGGAACCTAAAATTACCCCATCAAAATAGACCCCCATGAGACTAAAATTAACCCCCTCAGTCCGAAAGGGGTATATATAGACTCCAATAGGACAAGATTAACCCCTAGGTTAACCCCATAATTGTCATGAGGGTCCTCCTAACTTTAACTGGGCCTATATAACCCTATCTGGAACTAATAACCCATAACTGGGCCTATCTAAACCCTTCTAGGCCTATTTAACCCCATTTCGAATGGGGGCCTCTACAACCCCCATAAGCTTCCATCTAACCCCTTTACTTATGGGGGTCAGACCCCATAAGCCTCTATTTAACCACATCAGTCCCATAAGGGTCTATGAAGACCCTCATGGGACAACAAGAACCCTAATATAAACTTTATAAGTGCCATGAGGATCCTTCAGGACCCTCATGACACTAAGTACAAACACTAGACTACACTATCCCCCCCAATAAACCACTAAATCTAAACTATACCTCCTCAACCCTAGCCTATTAACCCCTACCTACCTAACACTACCTACCTAACCCCCTATTAAACCCCCCACCACACTAATTACACAAAATATAAAACCTATGTTACAAAAAATAAAAAAAGAACATTACAACCCCCCACTACAATTTTTTTTTTAAAAGAACATTACACACACCCCCACTGCAAAAAAGAAAAAAAATAATTACATCTCCCGCACTACAATTTTTTTTAAAAGAGAACATTACACAACCCCCCACTACAAAAATTTTAAAAATAATTACCCAACCCATCTACAAAAAATTAAAAAAGAGAACATTACACCCCCCCACAAAAAAAAAAAATTACACAAATATACATAACATTACAGTACAGCAATACATACTTTACACATATACCCTTAACTACAATACATGACACCCTATCTATAAAACATGACACCTCATCGATACATTACCCCCTATCTATACATAAACCCCCTATGTATATATTACATTTTTACCGGAAAAATCGCTAGAGTCCTCGTTAATTTTTTAGGTTAGATTTAGGGGTTTTAATGTAATGTAGATAGGGGTAATGTTCTATAGATAGGGGGAAATGTTTTATAGATAGGGGTGATGTTGTATAGATAGCGGTGATGTTTTATAGATAGGGGGTAATGTATAGATAGGGGTAACATTTTATAGATAGGGGTAATATATAGATAGGGGTAATATATAGATAGGGGGTAATGTTGTATATATAGGGGGTAATGTATAGATAGGGGTAATGTTTTATAGATAGGTTGTAATGTTTTATAGATAGGTTGTAATGTTTGTTAAATAGGGTTAATGCATAAATAGGGGGTAATGTTGTATAGATAGGGGGTAATGTATAGATAGGGGGTAATGTATAGATAGGGGGTAATGTATATTTAGGGGGTAATGTATATATAGATGTAATGTATAGATAGGGGGTAATGCAAAGATAGAGGGTAATGTTGTATAGATAGGGTGTCATGTATTGTAGTCATGGGGATATGTAAAGTAGATAGGGGAAATGTATTGTAGTTAGGGGTATATTTGTAATGTATTTATTACTGTATTGTAATGTAATGTATATTTGTATATGTATTTTCTTTGCAGGTGTGTAATTATGTTTTATTTTTTGTAGTGGAGTGATTGTAATGTTATGTTGGCCAGTTAGGGTTAAATAGGGGCAGTAAGGGATAAATAGGCCTAGTTAAGGTTAGACAGGCCCAGGTAGGATTATTAGTTCCAGTTAGGGTTAAATAGGGCCAGTTGGGGTTAAATAGGCCTAGTTAAGGTTAGATAGACCCAGTTAGGGTTATTAGTTCCAGTTAGGGTTAAATAGGATTAAGTATAGGTTAATGGGGTATAGTTGGGGTTAGGGGGTTAATGGGATATAGTTAGGGTTAAGGGGTTAATGGGGTATGGTTAGGGTTAATAATGTAGTGCTTAGACTTTGTCATGAGAATCCTGGATTCGATACGGTAGATTAGGGGGTACATGGGAGTGACATGTAGTACATTGGCTAGCTGGCACATCGCTGCTAGCCAATACTGTCATTTGTGGCCGCAGTACCCCGGGCTTGGCGAACGTGTTACTGTCTTGGGGGTCATCCAATCATGTAGTCCTGGGATGACCTTCAAGGCAGCAAAAGCTAGCGGACGATTGCCTGTCTTGCGATCGGCCGTAGGAAGGGGGCCGCAGCACACAGTAAGGGATCGCACCGTTGCGGCTATTTTGAGGCCATCATTAGAATGAGGCCGTGAGAATGTTACCGGTAATTTTATTCTGGTGCATTGCAAGCAATTATGTTGCAACCGAGGAAGTTACATGTAATATTATTCTGGAATTTTGAGCAGTTTTAGCTATTGCTAATTGGTTCTAAAACATAATTATTTTTAAAAAGTTCTTTGTAACATAGTATATAAAGTGTGTGCAGTAGGGATGTATCTTGAGCCTCATCCAAGACTGCTTTTGCTTGGGATGACGGTGTTCTCTCGAGTAATTGGAGTAGATTGGTGCCTTAATTTTCCTCTGTCTTAGAAGCTGATTGTAAAATGAGTCTTTTATGTGCACTACTGAATCAAGGAGCCTGTGTCTGCAGTGTTTGAGTAGAAAACTTTGAGCTGCATTTTTTGGCATGTAGTCTTGCATTTGTTCAATTGCAGTTCCTTTGCAAAATAGTACCTGATAACTCATGCCCAAGGCAGGTGTTTTCCTGTTTTTTTTTGTCCCTGGTATGAGGAGGTAGCCTTCTGGTCTCTAGCAAGGCATGTTACACTCAAAAACAGGTGGGTTAAAGGAAAATATGTTACACATAATTTCCCTACATAAGCAAAAGAGTAGTACACTACTGAAAGCTTAGTACAAAAATTGAGACATAAACAAAATGGATGCCATGATACACAAAAACATAATTTGCTCTACAATCCCCTTCCCCATCAATATCAAGACATATGAGGCACAAATTAACATAATAAGCTGTACATTGGCATAAGGTAGCAGAAACAACAATGCAAAGTACCTCAGTAATTATTTACAGTAGAGAAAAAAGTCTAGTGCAATGTATAGTCAGTTTAACACTCTATAAGATGAAGCCAACTACTTGTTGCGGTGACAGTGTCCCTTTAAGTAGAAATGGAAGACATTTTTCCTCACTCCTGTTTTTGAATAATATGTTTGGATTCTTACAATCCGTCTGCCAAATTTCATTATTAACATTTACTGTTTTCTGTGTAGAGGTAATGGTAAAGTGCTTGGCATCTATTTTGAGAGAAAAGCACATTATAAATAAATGATTATTATTATTGCTAATATTATTCAAATGCGTCACTCACATTATTTAAATGTGCCACTTCACTTGAAAGGACAATTATACTCCTTAAAGGAAATAGCATTTCTAAATTTACCAGTTTAAGTAGCTTGTTTTTACCAATATTATTTCTGCGGTATTTAAATTGAGTCCGTTTATGTTTTGTTTGTAATTTTACAATGATAATAGTCTTTTCTTTTACCTAATCAAATCATCATGCATCCTACATCAAAACAATGATTTTATAGCATCTTTTTACATAAGAAAAGAGAGAATTAAATCTCCAAACTTGGATGTAAGTTTATGTTAAGTCAAGTGGAGTTTGGCAGTTTCATTATAATGCTTGTGTTTCTAAGTTTAATTTGAGTGTCGAACAATATTTTATCAGACTGAATAAACACTTACTTACAGTTGCAGTGATAACAGGAGAGGAATTGGTCAGTTTCAGTGATATTCTCAGAAGGTTAAGGTAGGCATTGTCTCTCTCTAAGTTAGTGCCCCGTTTTAGCCAGCTCTAAAGATGAAGGAAGGCACAGGAGGCTTTGAAATACTTTCATGGTTTATTATGACCCAGCCAGCATACTTAAACAAAACAGAAACATAAAGTCTAGCTTCTTTAAAGCACTAACAGCTCTATTAAATTGGGGCTATGTTAGGGCTATTTGCATGCTAAGAAGCCCTGTAACGTTGCTCGCAGCGGACATGCAGGACAGAATAGGCTACGTGCTGAGCAACGTTGAACTTCACGCACGTAAATCCTTTGATCTATCATGCCCGTGACCGCTAATTGTTTAATTCAGCTATTAAATTGCAAAGTGGTCACTCGCGAGCAAGCACGTAACACGCAAATGGAGCCCAAAGGCCAACGTGTGCTCTAAAGCACCCGCAAGGGGGTAAAGTACAATATGTAGCACTTCTTAATTGGATAAAAACACACTACTGTATTTTTATTAACAGGGAAAGCGATGTTAGGTCTTAGAATTAATAGCACAATATTCTCAAGCTTGCAAATTGGCCCCAAAAAATACTTTATTTCATGTACATATTCTGTCTTATATCGATCCTGTTACGACGAAAACTGCAACTCGCATGTAATAGAATATCATATTTACTGCTTTATTAATGTTGCATTATTTCTGGGCTGTGGATCCGATCGCTAACTGGATTTGAAGCACGTAGGACTTTGAAGTCTACCCTCCACTTTTTCAGTGACGTAATGCTTCCGATCTCTTTTTCCATTGGCTCCATCTGAACCCGTAACTACGTAATTACTTAATTGTTTGCATTTGAGCATGCAAGTCCGACCTCCGCAAACTGGTTTAAGAAATAGCCTCTCTCGCTCGTTCTAATTTAATAGCAACAAAAGTAGGGCAAATTTGAAGCATGCAGCCTTTACATGCTACACGTTGGACTTACAAGGCTGGAATTTAATTTGGCCCTTGATGTGAGACAGTTTTCCTCACTATCACAGTTCAGAATAAACAATTCAAAACAACTGCACCAACTGCACCATAGAAGTGTTCCCACTTCTATGGTATGACATAGTCCCAGGCCTCTCTGGGTCTTTACCCCTCCCCAGTTAACACCTTCTGGGTCTTGCTTCACTGACAAAAGCTGCCATCCTTAGGTTCTCTCTCCCAGACATTCTGCCTTTACTAACAGTCTGCTGCTCAGACCAGCCCTCATTGCTGTCTTCTACTCAGGATTCTAACAGCCTGTCCACTTTCTTCAAGGTCAGCTAGGCCTGAGTGACCCCACCCAAGTGGGGCAAGGAGGCTGATGGGTCGAAGGCAGCAATGAGGCACTTAGCAGAAGCGTAACCTTGAAACATGGGAAAGGACGCCGTTTAGTAGATATGGGATGAATATACAATGAGGGCTTGTTGAAAGCCAAGTGACAATGAAAAGAGGCATGTCATTGGGCATGGACCAGGATGCTGATGAGGTCCGAATCAGCAATGACGTTCTTAGCGAAATCAGAAAGTGTTACCTTGAAACATGGGCAACATGTTTAGTAGATATGGGACAAATCTACAATAAAAGTTTGTTGAAAGCTACATAGTGCTAAAAAAGCATGTCCTTGGGCATGGCAAGAAAACTGAGGGGATAAAATGATCAAGGTAGTACATAGAGAAGGGTGATTTAGGACTTATGAGCATAGTAAGGACACCAAGCGAGTTGAAATTGGTTGAGGTAGTGCCTAGCATATGCTTATTTAGGATTTATGGAAAGCCAAAATGGTGCAAAAAAAGGAGCAAAAGGCTGCAAAAGAAACAAAATCTGCAAACAAAGAGTGCCTAAGGAAAAGAGCCAACATCTGCAAATGTAAGGCTTGATGAAGCTAAAAGATGAAACGCAATGTTTAGAGAATGTTTAAGGCTTATAGAAAGCCCTTGAAGCTATAGATCTCCAGCAATATAAATGCCCTTACGGTCATTAGATGCGAAAAAAGGGGGCCAGAAAGCTGCAAAAGACAAATGCAGTGCTTAGCAAAGGCTGATTAGGACTTAGGGAAAGCTCTTAAAACCATAGATCTCCAGCAATGTAAATGCCCTTATGGACAATAGATGCGAAAAATGGGGCCAATAAAGCTGCAAAACACAAATGCAGTACTGAACAAATGCTCACTAGGACTTATGGAATGCCCTTGAAACCATAGCTCTCCAGCAATGTAAATGCCCTTTCGGGCAGCTCAGAGGGCAAAAAACCTTCTGGAGGACACACTGCTCCAACTTACCTGCAGAAACAGCTAGAACCCCAGCGGCCCACTGATTATGTCCACTGGCATACTGTATTCTTTTTGGGAGCCATTGAGGCTGCCCCAATACGGATGAGTGGCCAGTACAAAGAGCAAAAGTATGCAAACATAGGGCTAGGTGAAACCAAATACAAGGGATCGCCGAGATACACCCTCCAGGCACAGATTAAAAAAATGAATTGAGCTGTGCAAGGAAGAGTTGGGCCCGGAAGTGCTTATGAAGGCTGATAGAAGGCCCCTCCCACAGGAACGCGTGTGGAGGGAGAGAACCCTTACTGCCACAATTCCAATTTATATGCCTAAAACTGTGAAATACAGTAATCATATGCTTAAAAGAAGCCATGTTTAAAATGGTTTGGATTGACAGAGTGCGGGTGCATTATGTGGTCTCATTTGCATGTCCCTCACAGTTTTTCCAGAGTGCAGTGGATATACTGTATTTCTGAGAAATTTGTGCAGTAAATAAGTTTTTATTAACTTATTTTTTAGACATTCAAATAGAATAACTATTGTACTATTCCTTATTTGTACTAATGTACTTTGTACGGTGGAGGGCTTCTCTCACTCTTAGCCCACCATATGTGAAATAATTGCAGTATATATATATATATATACCTATATATATATATATATATATATATATATCTATATATATATATATATATATATATATATATATATATATATATATATATATATATATATATATATATACCAGTTAATAAAGTGACCAGTGAGCTAGTGAAGCTCCAGTGTAAAGGTATTTGCTGCATCCCTTGCACCTTCTCTATTACTGATAGGTGACCAAAAATATGTGGTCAGATTATTGCTATGGTGGTAAAATAACTATTCTACAAAAAATGATCTGCCATTTTCTCCTAATAAATTAAGAGTCCTCCTTTACTCCAGGTCACAGAGGACCCCTAACCTGTTGTGAGCCCAGGAGCTTGATATGTGCTACACCAGTAGGATGACATTACATATTTTGTTCATCTAATCTGAAGTCAAAATATTTTAACAGTTTTCCTGACTAAAATGCCCAACTTAATATAAAAACTTTAATTTTGATGTATCCATTTACCAGAAAAGATGAAATAGTTCTTGGTAAGTACAAATTCCACCAACTTCATTAGGAAGATATTAAAGTCATCCATTTTTTTTCCTTTCATCCCAAGGTAATATTTAACCGCATTTTATAACAAAAAAAAAAACCTGTAAAACAAAAGGAGTAATATACATTGTAGAGTGTTTTTGCAAATTATATGTTGGAAAAACGAAGAGAGAGCTTAGAGGAAGGATTGGAGAACACATAAGCGTAATAATCCATGATATGATACGCCGATTGCATGCCTTGTGAAGTTTTACCATAATAAAGATACATCAGTTTTGAAATTCTATGCGATAAATGGATTGAAGCTAGGCCCAAAAAAGGGAGACATTGATAAATTATTGCTGAAAAAGGAGTGTAAGTTGATTTATAAACTTAAGACACAGTCATCAAAGGGACTGAATGATGATTTTTTCAGTGCCTTTTTATAGATTTCAGGATATTCATAAGAATCTATTCTTAGAGCTAGGGAGGATTATAAGAATTTAACTCTTTCAAAAGATATGATGATGTTCTCAAGCCGTGGGCCATTGAGACGGTGCGAACTATAAAAAAGATTAAAAGAATATCTTGGATTAAGGTCTAACAGAAGACATTTGGGGAGAGAAAAAACAGACATATGAGATGTCATGGCATTAAAAAATTCATAATCCTGATAGAACTCCAAGTCATAGATGGTATAAATATGGAAAAATATATTATAAGAACTATCACTAATCCAAGACGTAGTGAAGACTCCTGTCATTAAGATAAAGCAGTTGTGCTCGACTAATAAAAATCTGCTTATAAACAGCATTATAGTCTTCATACTATACCAATATGTGAATATACACAATGTGAGAAAGAATAACTGTCCTCTATAAGTTAAAACCTGCTCATGTAGAAGCAATTAAAATGTGAATGTACATGATCTGAGAAAGAGAAACTGCCCGTTACAAGTTTAAATTAGCTCATTGAGAAGCTATAGCAGAATACAGTGGTTTTTAGTCACACATAGAAGCATACGTATACTAATACATACAATCCAAATATTATAAGTCTCCATCTACCTCTTTTTGAAGGAATATAAATTCCCTATAATAAATACTTACATTGCTGTCCTTTCTGGGATGGAGGTGGTGTGTCCATGGGTTTTTTCTATGATGTTTGTCCTAAAATAAAGGAAAAGTATTACATCCAGAATCTAAGATACATAAATCTGGAACAATGTGATATTATGAGATCTGTCATGATTTAATTGTTTAAGGACTCATATTGTCAGTGGTTTGTGAGTATGTCCAAGGGAGCATGACATTGTTACATTGGGATTATGTGTTATTGTGCGGTTATATGTTGCCTGTACATGGTTATTATGTATCCTAGGTATAATATATTATGAGGGAAAATGTTATATAGAACATATGTGGAATTGGTAGAAATGCTCTGGATAGAAGTTAGCTGCAGATCATTGCACACTCAAACATGCAGACCTTGGGTCAAGACAGATGCATGTGCTTCAAGTGGTCCTGGGCAAACACTTGAGTTTAACATAAAGGTTATCTAATGAATGTGATCTCAAGAGCTTTGATAGCCCAAGGTTGCAAGCCAGATGGTCTGAAATCACACATACACCAATGTACACAAGGGTGTGGTATTGGAGAGTATAAATATGTTGTTTTGTTCATTCAATAAAGGTTGCAATATAGTTTTCACATAAACAATGTGTGAGACTATTTCGGTGTGTTGTATCCTGACTTGGGGAGTGGTCTTGCTATGGGCCACTAAGTAACCTGGATCCAGTATTCTCTGCCTGTAGCTTTTGGGCCTTGCAATCTTCAGAAGCCATCTTTTGTGCCACAGAGATCAGGAAGTACATGATTCTGCTGGGGTAGGTTTGAACTAGGTTCATATCAAGCCCCCTTGAAGAAGCAGATCGTGACATTTGGCTGGCAGTGGTGGGGTCTCTGTAAAAAACACAGAAGGATGGCAGCTTATGAAGAGATGTCTGCAGCAGAGGAGGAGGAAGTGTCCAGACGGTATCAAAGATGGATGGCGGTAATGCCTGCAGGTTTTACTAAGGATCAGCAGAGGGAACTCCGGATACAAATCACACAGGAGGTAAAGGGGAACAGGAGAAGGGTAAGCAATGGCCCTGTCTCAGCTCCTGTGGAGGGGAAATGCTTATCCCCAGTAGAGATAGAGAATGTTCTGGTGACTGGAAAGGACTGTAGAGGAATGGGCCTTCTAAATAAATGGATGGCATTCCTGGGACTATGGCCAGGTCACAGGCTACTGGAATGGCTGGAAGAATTGGTATATGAGGAGGTCGCCCTGGAAGATCAATATGCTTATTGGGTTGGACCTGTTGGGATACATCATCATTTTTCATTGGGGCTGGAAAAGGCACTTTGGGATATAGTACATGGGGATCCGGACTGTGGCTTGGGAACAGAGAAAAGAAAGCTGTGTCTGTTTGCCAAGCGCTGTCACATGCTGGGACTGGAGACAGGCTCTCAGACAGCTAACCTACTTTGGCCTTTGATCCAACAGGAGCTACAGCTGGAGGTGGATTATATAGACTTACTGGATGAAGCATCCCTGGATGGTTGTTGGCCAGCCAGCTGGGAGGGCTCATGCCAGTCAGGCATGGAACAGAACCACCTAACAGGTACTACAGAGACCCAGCTGAATATTGCTGAGGCGGGGTCAGAAAATAAATGTATGGACTGTGGGGAGAATTTTGATATCCATGATTCTCAAAATAACAAGGATGCCGGCATCCATGGGGGGGACTGGGAAGAGGAAGAACTGGTCCCTATCTTTAGGGGGCTAAGTCTCACCCAGTTAGAGGAAGGGGGACAGGGCCAAACCACAGCAGTGCCAGGCCCAGGGGAAGAACTGGGGAAAAGCTACTCTGCTCCTAGTGTAAGAGAAGAACCTAATGAGCACTGGGCCCTACCATTTGACTGTGGAAATTGTAGAGAGGTTCCTTGGATGACCATTGTCCAGGAGCAAGCCACAGACCCTGGAGCAGAAACAGAAAGTAGCCCTGTTCTTCAGCCTGAACAAGAGGCAGTAGCTGCTGCTTCTCAAGGGCTGCCTGTAACTACACACCAGGCAGTCTCAGATGGAGAGAGTCAGGAGGTTCCACCTGAGGATCCAGAGACCAAAGAGCCAGAGGGTACCCCAGATTGTGATTTGTCTCCTGGTATCCCTACAATGACTCCCCTGCAGCTGCCCAAAGACACTGGCTGTGTACCTGTAACCCTGGAAAGAAGGAGCCATTGGCCAGGCTTGGTGGGAGAAAGGTTGGCTACTGAGTCACAACAGCTTGTATCAGAACTGCCCATTAATCCAGCATGGATGCCACCAGTGAATGTCACTAGCCCATGTTGCAACTCCCGTATCCCAGTTTATTCAGGAGAAAGATCAGGCCTGACAAAGGGAACCTTGTACTCTTCAATTTTACCCATGGGACAGAGTGCTGATCCAGAATCGGCAGGACAGGAGGTCTCCCTAGCCTGGAAGGAAAGGGCTTTGCTGGGTAAGGATCCTCCCAAATTTATGCTGGACTTACTAGCTGGGATGTACTGTTTCCCCTGGACTACCTTGAAGGGTCCTCCATGGCAGTTGTCTTATAAGTCTCCCCAGGGGCTTGGGAAAGTCACAAGGCCACTGGGAAGGAGCGAGTATTCGCCCTGGACAGGGGGAGGCAGGGTACCCAGAGAGCCACTGAGGCTATCACATGGATGGACTTTCCAGACAGGAGGACAAGTAAAAGCAGTATAGCTAGAGAATTATCCGTTAGGATGATCCTCTATGCTATACTAGAAAAGAAGGGGGAGAAGTTGTCATGATTTAATTGTTTAAGGACTCATATTGTCAGTGGTTTGTGAGTATGTCCAAGGGAGCATGACATTGTTACATTGGGATTATGTGTTATTGTGCGGTTATATGTTGCCTGTACATGGTTATTATGTATCCTAGGTATAATATATTATGAGGGAAAATGTTATATAGAACATATGTGGAATTGGTAGAAATGCTCTGGATAGAAGTTAGCTGCAGATCATTGCACACTCAAACATGCAGACCTTGGGTCAAGACAGATGCATGTGCTTCAAGTGGTCCTGGGCAAACACTTGAGTTTAACATAAAGGTTATCTAATGAATGTGATCTCAAGAGCTTTGATAGCCCAAGGTTGCAAGCCAGATGGTCTGAAATCACACATACACCAATGTACACAAGGGTGTGGTATTGGAGAGTATAAATATGTTGTTTTGTTCATTCAATAAAGGTTGCAATATAGTTTTCACATAAACAATGTGTGAGACTATTTCGGTGTGTTGTATCCTGACTTGGGGAGTGGTCTTGCTATGGGCCACTAAGTAACCTGGATCCAGTATTCTCTGCCTGTAGCTTTTGGGCCTTGCAATCTTCAGAAGCCATCTTTTGTGCCACAGAGATCAGGAAGTACATGATTCTGCTGGGGTAGGTTTGAACTAGGTTCATATCAAGCCCCCTTGAAGAAGCAGATCGTGACAAGATCTTTCTCAGTGAATATCACTTTTGAAAATAATTGATTACTATATATTTAATATTATAAAAAAATGTGATCACTATATACCTATTATCACTTTTAATACTATCACTTTTAAAGATAATTATATATTTACATTATTCCAATGTTTCTTGCACTCAGTTCACATATTTAAGAATGTAATTATGTTTTGAATTATATTTAATTTTTATTTGAATGTTAGTATCACTGAGACTATATCATCTTCACCTAAATGTTTACTTTATAATTAATACCATTCTAAAAGATCACTAGTAACGTAATACTTTTTAATTGTTCACCATACTTTCACTAGTTTTATAACATTATTGTAATAACTGAATTAACATTTAAATGAAATTGTAATGTCAGCACCATTGGAATATCAATCACTTTTTCACAGCATATAATTTGTTTTATCACTAATCTATTCAAAACAACATCTCATAATATTTTTTTTTCCTCTAAATATACACTACTTTTCAGATTTCTCATAGTTCTATGATATAATAAAACAAGTTATATTATATGGTATAGGTTATAAGAAATAATAAATATCATTAATCATGGAGTATTAAAAGATTACGAGAATGAATAAGATACTAAATAAGATTAAAATAATGACCAACCATAACAATTGGGTCCCAATAGATAATATTCTGGTTTGGTTAATACATTTAACAGTTATATACATAGAGAATTGTGTCCATATATATGTGTACTGAGTAAAGAAAATCGGAAGTTGCTATGTAAACCAATAAATACTACCAACTTGAATTGGTAAACATCTGAGTCTTATATTATATCATAGGATTTACATATCAAGCTTGCTATAAACATATCATTAATTGAATAAACATTTCAACATAAATCAAGTGAAACCTGGAACTTACTATGACAACAAGCAATTACTATATAAAGGACACGTTCGTAGCGTCTTTCATTCCTCCCTTTGAGAAAGTCACATGATAGTGACGAAACGTATGTCAGGGTGCATCTGACGTCAGACGTAGAAACTGAAGAGCTAGTGTTACCGACCCAGAGATTATACCAGATAGTCCTTGTATAAAGAAGCACTTATAAAAGGGACCAAATATTATTGAGGATAAAAGAAACAGATTATTTAAGGGTTAGCTTATATTGAATCTTAGCAGTATATACAGGGAACTTTAGAAAAGTACAAAAAAAATGTTCTATGGATCCTTTTTAGGAATCTTTGAACAACCAACCAAGGTTGTACAGAAATACCTTTTATGCAGCCTTTTTTTTAGTTATTTTTGCCACATACTAATTTTAAAAAAATCAATCTTTATTTGTACATTTAAAATATTGTTAACAATGCAACGATTAAAAAATTAATGTTAAACCCAAGGTTTTTAATCCTTTGGGTTTTTTGACGTCCAGCAAATTATTACAGTTTTATTTAGGTTATATTTTTGTTGTTATTATATTCTTTGTTTTGATCACAGCTTTTTTATTTATTTACTTTATTATGCTCCAGTCAATAAAAGATTTTGTTTTTCAATTCAACTGTATTTGTGTTTTATTTATGGTTATAATAAAGTAATTAAATAAAAAAGCTGTGACCAGAAATAAAACACAAATACAGTTGAATTGAATAATTTGCTGGACGTCAAAAAACCCAAAGGATTAAAAACCTTGGGTTTAACATGAATTTTTAAATCGTTGCATTTTTAACAATATTTTAAATGTACAAATAAAGATTGATTTTTTTTTAAATTAGTATGTGGCAATAATAACTAAAAAAAAGGCTACATAAAAGGTGTTTCTGGACAACCTTGGTTGGTTGTTCAAGGATTCCTAAATAGGATCGATAGGACAACTTTTTTGTATGCATCTAAGTAACAACACCCAGGCCCAATAAACAAACTAAGATAATTTTTTTACCATTATAAGAACTTTAGAAAAGGTTAGCGTTTCCCCTAGAGGATGTCAACCCCTCCCGTGTGACTTGGATACAGATACATGGTATCAATCAACATATATTGATTCTTTTGTTGCCATTATGTGACATATGCTGATTTATTTGCTACTGTAGTGATACAGATACACTGTGTCATATAAGTCCCCTTTGTTATGAAGCCCATAAAAATCTCTGGTGCAACCAATTACCTTCAGAAGTCCCATATTTAGTGAAATTATGTCCACCTGTGTGCAATCTAAGTGTCACATGATCTGTAATTACATATACACATCTTTTTTTAAAAGCCCCAGAGGCTGCAACACCTAAGCAAGAGGCACCACTAACCAAACACTGCCATGAAGACCAAGGAAATCTCCAAACAAGTTAGGGAAAATGTTGTTGAGACGTACAATTCAGGGTTAGGTTATAAAAAAATATCCAAATATTTGATGATCCCCAGGAGCACCATCAAATGTATCATAACCAAATGCAAAGAACATGGCACAACAGCAAACCTGCCAAGAGACGGCCGCCCATCAAAACTCATGGACCAGGCAAGGAGGGCATTAATCAGAGAGGCCGCACAGAGACCTAAGGTAACCCTGGAGGAGCTGCAGAGTTCCACAGCAGAGACTGGCATATCTGTACATAGGACGACAATAAGCCGTACGCTCCATAGAGTTGGACTTTATGGCAGAGTGGCCAGAAGAAAGCCATTACTTTCAGCAAAAAACAAAATGACTCCCAAAAATGTATGGAGGAAGGTGCTCCGGTCTGAAGAGACTAAAATTTTACTTTTCGTCCATCAAAGGAAACGCTATGTCTGGTGCAAACCCAACAAATCACATCACCCAAAAAACACAATCTCCACAGTGAAACATGGTGGTGGCAGCATCATGCTGTGTGGATGTTTTTCAGCAGCCTTAAATATTACTGTTCACAAGCGCAAACCATCCAACTTGAAGGAGCTGGAGCAGTTTTGCAAGGAGGAATGAGCACAAATCCTAGTAGTAAAATGTGCCAAGCTCATAGAGCCTTATTTAAAGCGATTTGGAGCTGTGATTGCTGCAAAAGGTGTCTCTACAAAGTATTGACTTTAGGGGGGTGAATAGTTATGCACATTGACTCTTTCTGTTATTTTGTCCTATTTGTTGTTTGCTTCACAATAAAAAAAATAAACATCTTCAAAGTTGTGGGCATGTTCTGTAACTTAAATGATGCAAATCCTATGTTAATTCCAGGTTGTCAGGCAACAAAACACGAAAAATAGCAAGGGGTGAATACCTTTGCAAGGCACTGTACATATATAGAAAAAATACTTAAGTGATCATAAAAGTATCTCAAGGAGGGATTGTTAGAAACTGGATAAAATAGATAACCCAGTCTAGAGAATAAGATAACATCAGATACTGAGGGAAATAAGACCTTATAAATTCTAAGGGCAAATCCCTATAGACTGAATCTAATAGATATCCCATCCTATGCTAAGATAACCCACCCTTGATGCTACCAATAAGAAGAAGTCCCAACTAAAAACATATGAGTATGACTTGGTCATTACAATATGCTTTTGAATAAAATCATATATTAAAATACCATCATTAACACTATATATAGTAAAATCCTCATTGAGGGGTAGGATACAATTAGGACAATTGGGAATTTGAGTTTCCTTATTAGTGTTCCATCTTGACAATCCCTAGTGGAAATTGTAAATGGTTCAAAGTATTCTCTGTTTTTAACAATTTAAAAAAAATGTTTTTTAAAGTTCGCCACTGTCTCAAGAACAATTTATTAAAGTTTATTATTTTCCTGTACTTCTATTTAAGCTTAAAACTATTGGTGTTCATGCACCTGGAAAATACAAAATATATTTCCCAATTTCTATATATATTAGACTTCTCATCCTGAACCATAGAATAAGCATAAGATAACAGTCTTCAATACATACTAATGAACAATCAATTAAAGAACAATGTCAAATACAAAAATCTATTTACACAACTTAAAATTGACACCCAACCAAAGGAACATACCAGGGACTGAGCATGGAGGCCACAAGCACCATCTAGCAGCACAATGACTACATATACAAGAGTGCACACACTACTACGAGAGAGAGAGACAGCAGGGAAAGAGGGAAGAGAGAGACAGCAGGGAAAGAGGGGGAGAGAGTGACAGCAGGGGAAGAGGGGGGATGAAAGAGAGAGACAGCAGAGAAAGAGGGGGAGAGAGTGACAGCAGGGGAAGAGGGGGGAGAGAGTGACAGCAGGGGAAGAGGGGGGAGAGAGTGACAGCAGGGGAAGAGAGTGACAGCAGGGAAGATGGGGGAGATTGTGAAAGAGAGAGACAGCAGGGAAAGAGGGGGAGAGAGTGACAGCAGGGGAAGAAAAAGAGTGAGAGCAGGGAGAGAGGGCGGAGAGAGTGACAGCAGGGGAAGAGGGGGGAGAGAGTGACAGTAGGGGAAGAGGGGGGGAGAGAGTGACAGCAGGGGAAGAGAGGGGAGGAAAGAGAGTGACAGCAGGGGAAGAGGGGGAGAGAGTGACAGCAGGGGAAGAGGGGGAGAGAGTGACAGCAGGGGAAGAGGGGGAGAGAGTGACAGCAGGGGAAGAGGGGGGGAGAGAGTGACAGCAGGGGAAGAAGGGGGAGATAGTGACAGCAGGGGAAGAAGGGAGATGAAAGAGAGAGACAGCAGGGAAAGAGGGGGAGAGAGTGACAGCAGGGGAAGAGGGGGGAGAGAGTGACAGCAGGGGAAGAGGGGGGATGAAAGAGAGAGACAGCAGGGAAAGAGGGGGAGAGAGTGACAGCAGGGGAAGAGGGGGAGAGAGTGACAGCAGGGGAAGAAGGGAGAGAGAGTGACAGCAGGGGAAGAGGGGGGATGAAAGAAAGAGACAGCAGGTAAAGAGGGGGAGAGAGTGACAGCAGGGGAAGAGGGGGAGAGAGTGACAGCAGGGGAAGAGGGGGGAAGAAAGAGAGTGACAGCAGGGAAAGAGGGGGGAGAGAGTGACAGCAGGGAAAGAGGGGGGAGAGAGTGAGTGCAGGGGAAGAGTGGGGAGAGAGTGAGAGCACGGGAAGGGGGGGAAGTGAGAGCAGGGGAAGAGTGGGGAGAGAGTGAGAGCAGGGGAACAGTGGGAAGAGAGTGACAGCAGGGGAAGAGGGGGGAAGAAAGACAGTGACAGCAGGGAAAGAGGGGAGGGGTAGAGAGAAAGCAGGGAAAGAGGGGGGGTAGAGAGACAGCAGGGAAAGAGGGGGGGGAGAGACAGCAGGGAAAGAGGGGGAGAGAGAGACAGCAGGGAAAGAGGGGGGGAGAGAGAGACAGCAGGGAAAGAGGGGGAGAGAGAGACAGCAGGGAAAGAGGGGGGAGAGAGTGACAGCAGGGAAAGAGGGGGGAGATAGTGACAGCAGGGAAAGAGGGGGGAGAGAGTGAAAGCAGGGAAAGGGGGGAGAGAGTGACAGCAGGGAAAAAGGGGGGAGAGAGACACAGCAGGGGAAGAGGGGGGAGAGTCACAGCAGTGGGGGGGGGGGGAAGAGAGAGACAGCAGGGAAAGGGGGGAGGGGTAGAGAGACCACAGGGAAAGAGGGGGGGCTAGAGAGACAGCAGGGAAAGATGGGGGGAGAGAGAGACAGCAGGGAAAGAGGGGGGGAGAGAGACAGCAGGGAAAGAGGGGGGAGAAAGAGACAGCAGGGAAAGAGGGGGGAGAGAGTGACAGCAGGGAAAGAGGGTGGAGAGAGTGACAGGAGGGAAAGAGGGGAGAGAGAGTGACGGCAGGGAAAGAGGGGGGAGAGAGAGACAGCAGGGAAAGAGGGGGGAGAGAGTGACAGCAGGGAAAAAGGGGGGAGAGAGACACAGCAGGGGAAGAGGGGGGGAGAGAGTGACAGCAGGGAAAGAGGGGAGAGAGAGAGACAGCAGGGCGATGGTGCACATCTTGCCGTCATTTTTGACGGGCAAGTAGCTAGTATAACATAATGCTTGTGATAACCAGTCAAAACACTATAAGAAATGTACTTTTTTATCTGGTTTCCAACCTTGGAATCCTGTTTATACCCTTCTAAAATCTCAGTTTTACTATTAAAATTATATGGGTCAAGTAAAGCCTTTTGAAGAACGGGACTGGCGTGCAAGACTGCACTTCAATGAGCCCTAATGGAGAGTGACTGATGTTATGGCTCTATTGGGACTGTGCTAGTGGGATTCTGAGCTAGGGCTTCAGGACAGGGCTTAAGTTGCCATGCAAAGTGGATTAACAAATAGTCCATTAAAACACAAATCAAATTACCACAGGGATCAGACTTGGTTAAATGATTATGTACTGAATGTAACGCAAGGGTGTAGGAGCCAAAGAAAATCTGGGGGGGGATAGCACATATAGTATTAAAATACCACTCAGCTGCTTCTCTACACATAAACACACACATTTAAAAATTTGGGGTGATTTGTCCTCCTCATATGTTGGTGTGTTACAAATAAAAGATAATAATAGAGCTTCCTACTTGATTAGACCCTTTACTCTCCTAGTGATAAATCCTGGAAGAGGTTACTTTGGTTGGCCCCTGACTGGATTCTATACAAAATGAAGGAAATCTGAGAAATCTGACAATTTGAGAGTTGTGTAATATTTACTTGTAGTTAATGATTTACATGAATAATTTTTCCTGTGCCTTTAAAATATCACCCTGTCCCCCAAATAAGATACAGCATGTATTCTGTTCCAAGATGATACTATTCACTTTATGTTCAACAGAACAATAAAACTTTGGTACAGCTCACAAACATGAGTACATTACCTGCCCTTAATCAGTTAACTCAATCAACCTTCTGGAGTATCTCAGTCAAACCATAAACTAAAATAATACAGTGCACATTGTTTATTAATTAACAATGCATTGGTATGACAACATGCTCTAATGTTCTATTTCAGAGCTAACTGAAAAAGAGAACACAAAGCTAACTAAAAATGGTCAGATTTTAGCCCTATCTCCTCCCCCTCTTTGAGACAGGGGCCCCTCTCTTGCTCAGACAGAGGCTGTGCATCAGCATGCGAGGAATCCAAGTGTGGTGGAGGGGCATGTTGGGTGACCTTTTTCTTGAGTGGTGGATTGGCAGCTATCCTGTCTCTAGAAAGGTCCTGGCATGGCTGCCATGAGGAATTCCATCCTGGACAAATGTTTGTGCTCTCCAATGAGCTGAATCAAAAATAAAGTCAGCGTCGCTCAAGCTGAGAATGAACAACACTTCAAATCGATTTGTTCTGTAGGCTGGTAACCTACTCAGAAAGTAGCCTATTTTAGCTCATTTGTGCCCTTCACAGTGATCCTGTAGTATATCAGTCTGGTCTTACTCAAAAGAGTGATCCAGCCTCAAAATACCAGGCACTTCTACCTTGAGCAGGAGAAACAGCAAGTAAGGCATTGGAAAAGTGATATAAAGATTATTAATATGAGGTTATGTAGACTATGTGAATAATTACAGGTATATTCCCATGTAAAAAATATTGTGGAAACAATAAATGAACTACCCCGTCTCTCTTATTCAAGCTCCTACTCTCTCACTCGCTATAAAACCTATCCTCTGCTCCTGTGGGTTACCGTAGAATGCCACAGTCAACATTAGAACAGTAAACATGTAGCTTAATAGACTCACTGTTGCAATATTTACCAATGTGCTTTACTTTTATGTATTTTGTTTTATTTAAAAAAAAAAAACATTTTTTAGCTGTCTAAAATCAAGTAAATAGTTCCTGTATGTTTACGCTCACAGCAATGTATGCAAACACAGACTATGTAGGGGTGGATGTGCAGTGTATTGTGGTCCCTTATAGACTAGGGGCCTCATTCAATTGCGATTTGGCCAATTGAATAGGGCTCTAAATAAGCACATAGCATATTTTTTTTAAATAAGTTTTTAGTTAGTGAAAACCTTGCTTTTGGATAGATGCTTACTAACTAAAAACTTCTTTAAAAAAATGTTATGTGCTTATTTAGAGCCCTATTCAATTGGCCAGATTGCAATTGAATGAGGGCCTAGGACACTACTTCACATGCAGTCCTAAAGAGTCTGTATCAGCATAAGCTGCAGTGGGCAATTTCATACATGGACTAATATTTCAGGCAGTAAAAACAGAGCTGTTAAGTGCTTATTAATAAAACAAAGTACATCAAATAAAATAAATACATAGGTATATTACATACCTAGTTAAATCCAGAAACCTTCCTTATCCCTTTTAAGTTCCTACATGAGTAAGCTTACTGGAACAATGTATTACCTCAGTAAGTTCTCGTGTAAGATCTTACGAAGGGGTCAACACAGCTTGACAGGAGATCCTAAGGGAGCTATGTAGTAGACAAGATGAAAGAAAGAATAAAAATTAATTAATCAGTGAAGCCAGCATTTTCATCCATGGATGATTATATAATATTATGGAATAGTTGCAAATATATTGTTAATAATTTACTCATTTGAGAAGCTAAGCTGGTTCTAATTGTTCTAATTTGTGTTAATGTTGTTGCTGAATATTTGCTTATAATCTGGATATGTACATACGTTTATGAACAGATGGTTGCTGTTTTATTTTGGATGAAATAAAAAATCCAAATTTCTTAAGCCAAAAAAGTGGACAAAATGAGAAAAATCAACTCTTAATAACTCTGGGGTGCAGTCTTAAATGATCTCATTACAATACATAGAGAAGATATCCTGTAGCATGTAGCTTGGCAAATTTATGCTTGAAAGATAGTGGCATGAGGCAATACTTACTTATCAATAGCCGCTGCACATCTCAAACAATTTTTAGCCTGCCAATTATCTTTCTGCACCTATAAGTACGGTCCAACACTGAAATGTTATGCAATCTTCTCTGCATGAGAAAAGCTGCAATTCATATATGATTTTTTATGTTTTTAATAGCCTTATCCATGTGTGCAGCTAATTTTCTTAGGTAGAATGAGTAAAGCATATAAAATAATCCAGATACTGACTCTGTGCTCATTGTGAATATATATATATATATATATATATATATATATATATATATATATATATATAGTAGAAGTAATTTGACCAGGTGCAGTTGTCATCTTTTTTTTACACCTAATTCCTGCTTTATTTTCTTCATGTTCTTTCTTCTGCTGCATATAATATATGAGCTTTAAAAAAATTCCTTAAGCAATATATATATTTTACAGCATTAGTCACTGAAAGCATTTGTGCCCCAAAAAATATCATTTGTGCCCAAAAAATCTACTGAAAACTACAATTTATGCATATATGAGCAGTGTCCACTTTACTCGTGACTTGCTGTTGTCCGGGATGATCAAAAGCCAAACATTTAGAACAAATGTTCACTAATTGCCCAAGAGGCACACCATTTAAAGAGTCCATGGCAGTCTTAATCTGATAATTACAATGAAGCTGCCAGGTCAAAATCCCCCCAGACAAAATTCATCTAAACAATTATGTTGTCCTGGAGATCTGTTGCGTATTCCAGCTTAAATCAGATCCATCTACATTGAAGCATTGAAAAAGACTAAAGACAATCACTGAGAAAAGTTAAAAGGATGTCACTTAGACATTTCATTATAAAGTATATCGGTATGTAGTGTGTTGTTACTATATTGTTACATGATGTTACAAACTGTTTTTTGTAAATAAAATAGTTGTATAATTTTTTACAGATCATGAGGTATGTTTTTTTCATATCATTAAAGGGATCGATTGCATATTTTTTTCCCAATCATATAAATCATATAAATAAATACATTAATATCACAGCCCAACAAATGTTATCCTTTTTACTTATAATTTGGTCACAAAGTCTATTTTTTTACTAATTTTCTAGTTGCTGAATTCAAGTATGGGCATTAAAATCCGACAGGAATTACTATTTTTGTCTCATAGGATTTTTTTCTATTACTTATATGAATAAAATACAATTGTTGTTATAAAACTGCATTTCTTTTCATATTTTGTTTTACAACATAATGTTTACAGACTATTTCAAAGTTAATTAGCTTATATTGTTCAATAGTAATCATGAAAAGCAGTAAATCCTTCATTTTTTCCTTTTATGTGTGGAGGTGTCTTCCCTCTGCAAAAACCAACAGTAGTTGCCCATCACGGATGGATTCTATCTGCCATGCTATCTCTCCTCTATACTATTATATACTTGTGAAATCTTACCCAATACTCATGGCTGTCTGCCCCTGGGTTCTTGGGAATGAAGTCAAGAAGCAAATGCAAAAAGTGAACTTTTAAAGACATGCAGCGGCCAAGATTTACCTAGTTATTGAGAAATATTTGAATGAGTTCAGTGTTGTTTTTGCGCCAAACATATCCTTTGGAATTATGGCCAAAAAGTTCAAGCTTGGTTTCATCAGACCATAACACCTTTTCCCACATGCTTTTGGGAGACTTCAGATGTGTTTTTGCAAAATGTAGCCTGGCTTGGATGTTTTTTTTCGTAAGAAAAGGCTTTCGTCTTGCCACTCTACCCCATAGCCCAGACATATGAAGAATACGGGAGATTGTTGTCACATGTACCACACAGCCAGTACTTGCCAGATATTCCTGCAGCTCCTTTAATGTTGCTGTAGGCCTCTTGGTATCCTCCCAGACCAGTTTTCTTCTCGTCTTTTCATCAAGTTTGGAGGGAGCTCCAGTTCTTGGTAATGTCACTGTTGTGCCATATTTTCTCCACTTGATGCTGACTGTCTTCACTGTGTTCCATGGTATATCTAATGCCTTGCAAATTCTTATGTACCCTTCTCCTGACTGATACTTTTTAACAATAAGATCCCTCTGATGCTTTGGAAGCTGTCTGTGGACCATGGCTTTTGCTGTGGGATGTGACTCAGACAATTTCAGGAAAGACCAACTAGAGCAGCTGAACTTTATTTGGGGTTAATCAGATACACTTTAAATGATGGCAGGTGTATGCTGATAGTTTTCCTCTTTATGGTTTCTCAGAAACCCATAGACATGAGGGATTTCCATGCAGCATTCAGGTAATTTGTTTCTTCAAAGTCAGTGTCATTCAGTTGCTATCTAAACTATGGTCCAACAAAAATACCTAGTTAGAGCCACTTAAGTTGGAAAATATTTGTACCCTTGCCAGAAGATTTCACTCTTGAAGTATTGAACCTAAAAGCTCAGTTTGTGGTTTCAATATCATTAGGCTCATTTTCCTATATCAGGTGATGGCCACTTACATTTTAAGGACATTATGTAGCATCTGGAATAATAGGTGTGTGGATCAATGTAGCTCTAATGAAGATGAATCAGTTCTCCCAGTTTTCTGGAGGCTTATATATGGGAAGTAGTGATGTTGCGAACATCAAATTTTCCGCAAAAAACTTCAATGGGCAGGTGAATTTCAAAACCCACAGGGACTCTTTCTGGCCACAATAGTGATGGGAAAGTTGTTTCAAGGGGACTAACACCTGGACTGTGGCATGCCGGAGGGGGATCAATGGCAAAACTCCCACGGAAAATTACATAGTTGATGCAGAGTCTGGTTTTAAGCCATAAACGGCATAAATCACCTAACATTCCTAAATTGTTTGTAATAACATGCTTTAAAACATCAGGTATGATGTTGTATCGATCAGGTAGTGTACGGGTTACACACGCTTCACAGTAACAGACCAATCTCCCTGTTTAATGCACCGCCAACAACCGCAAACAGTCCCTTTGCACAACCGCAAACTCCCCATTTGCACAAGGTTGGATACCATGTCCAGTTCCTTGTCCTCACTAATTTCATTGAAGGTCTCTTCCCTGAAAGGTGACAACAAGCCCCCTGGGACGCCTGCTGTGTTTGGTCTTCCACCTCCTCAAAGCCACCTTCCTCCTCTGACTCCTCTTCTTCAGACTCCCAGAGTCTGGGGGCTTCCACTGCCCAGCATGGAAGATTATACACAGGTCAGAGTCTGGGGGCTTCCACTGCCCAGCATGGAAGATTATACACAGGTCAGAGTCTGGGGGCTTCCACTGCACAGCATGGAAGATTATACACAGGTCAGAGTCTGGGGGCTTCCACTGCCCAGCATGGAAGATTATACACAGGTCAGAGTCTGGGGGCTTCCACTGCACAGCATGGAAGATTATACGTGTTGCCTCTGTCTGCGTTATTATAAGGTGTGTACTGTTAAGTAGTACTATTCCTATCGGTTTAATCCCTGTTACGTCCACTATCAGGGGACGTGTATATGGCATGGATTTTTGGAAGCGGGAGATGGAAAAAGATGCTAGGTCGGTCCTCCCACTTCAAATTTGGGGCACTGCGCATGCAATCTAAGGTGCCACCAGATATGAGTGTCGCTGTGCACTGGCAAAAGTTGGCAGAGTAGATGCAATAGGCTTCACACACACGCCTGTAGGCAGGCAATTGCTATTCAATCTATTACAGTCAAAAAAGTGTTGTTTTATGTCACTGAGCACAATATAAGCTGTGAGCCTGACACAGGCAGGCAACTGAAATTAGATTACAGGAAAAAAATGGTTGTTTTCAATGTATGTTACACCACCAGGTATGAGTAGTGAAAATAAGCACAATATAAGCTGTTAGGTGTTAGCCTGTCACACACACACGCTGGCAGGCAGGCATAGATTACACAAAAAAAAAATTATAAAATAAAATAAATGATGTTCAAAGTTTCCTAAATGATAAAGTATAGGGGGCAACCCAAAAAGCGCATGTGTTCGCCATCGCGGCTGACGCGAACATGCAAAAATCGCCGCAAATTGTTCTCCGGCGAACTGTTCGGGACATCACTAATGGGAAGACATTCATAAGGAACTTGCCTTAATACCCGAAGGTAACATTGGGTACTCCATATTGTGTTTTTTCTTATGTTGTAAAGTCTCATTTTTTAGTCAAACAAAAATAGCAGTCATCTAATGACTGGCTGACTCATAATCATGGGAACTGCAAAAGCATTTGGTTAGGCTAACATCACATGTAATGCAGTCCATTTTTTTGTCTTGATCACCAACATGAAAGCCAAAGTATAAGTAGTAGGCTTGCTTCACAGTCTTTGTTAAAGAACAATTTAATATACATACACAAAGCAAAACTTATCTTGTAAATTAATTCAGCCACAACCCTGTCTTTTTCCATTTTAGCACGTTTACTGTGAAACTAAAGACACACACAGTATCCACAACAGTACAAGCAACAACAATGAGGTTAGGATGATGTGTTTCCTCCCACTTCCAGGAAGAATAATCAGTATTGCTAACTACAGCAATTCAATGATCCCTACAGAAGCTATCAATGTCTTATTATTGAACTAAAAACAGCCTGACACTTAAAAAATTTCTCATGTTAGCCTTTTTTAAAGCGGAGATCTGAAATCAACACTCCCAAAAAATATTAAAAGGCAGCTAATATACGTAGTTCATGTTACAACCTTTATTTTATGATTTGTCTTCAATAAAAGAAAAATAAATCTTTAAAACTGTAAGTTGTTGACATGAAGTTCTAATCATTTATTTTCTGATTCTATGCATGAGCAGTGTTAGTGAATCAGTTTATTTTACATCTGTGACCTGGTAAGGGTCCTGCTCATGCAAACTGACAAATTAGTGGATCTAGCTTGAAGATAACAGCTTAAAAGTCTATAGACTTCCAATGAGTAAGCTTTTCTTTTAAATATTTTCTTTTGTAATGTACATTAAATGCCAAACAAAGTTTGCAAAAGTAATATATTAATCTATTTGCTTTAGAAAGTGATTTGACTATATGCATAAGCAGTTGTATATCTTAGTGTAGCTTTCCTAGGTAACAGATGTGAAAGAAACTGATACTGTGGCACACATCATGCATATGAACAGGAAATGAGCAGGCAGAGCTTCAACACAACATCTTTACATATAAAGCACTCTCCCATCCAAAATCCTTTAAATGCCAGCAATTATTTTGTATATATATTTTTTCATTGTCACAAGAGAGAATGACAGTTGATCAACAACAATGTAATTCACGTATTGTTATCTTTTTGTCACATATCACCTGCAGAATTTGATTTTATCTCTCTTTTTCCAATTTTTTTATTTGATTTCCTTTTCTTTAACTTTTCTTTATGTTTCTATCTATAAAGCAAACACAAAATAATCTATACATTTATTTGAATACAATTCATTTTTTTTTTTTTTGGCCCCCGCTGCCTTAATTAACCCTATAACTCATGGGGATCAATACAGACCCCCAAAACCCTTAATTAAACCCATAACTCATGGGGGTCAATACAGACCCCCAAAAGCCTTAATTAAACCCATAACTCATGGGGGTCAATACAGACCCCCATAACCTCTTAATTAACCCAGTAACTGATGAGGGTCAATACAGACCCCCATAAACCTCTAATTAACCCTGTCACTCATGGGGGTCAATACAGACCCCCATAAGCCAATAAATAACCCTGTCACCCATGGGGGTCAATACAGACCCTTGTAAGACTCTATTTAACCCCATCAGTCCCATAGGGGTATATTATGGTGCAGTTACAACCCTAACATTAACCACATAAGTGCCATGACAGTCCTCAAGGACCCTCATGACACTAAGTACAAACACTACACTGCACTATACCCCCCAATAAACCATTAAATCTAAACTAACCCCCCTCTACACTAACCTATTAACACCTACACTACCTACCCCCTAATAACCCCCACCACTCTAATTACAGAAAATAAAAAAAACTAAGTCACAACAAATAAAAAATCTACATTATAGAAAATAAAAAAACCTAAGTCACAAAAAATAAAAAAGGGACTTTACAGAAAATAAAGAAAATACATTACAACCCCCCCCCCCCCCCCCCCCACTACAGAAAAAAAAAATTACACACCTGAAACGGAAATACATACAGAATACATACAATACAATACAATACAAATAAAATACAATACCCCTATCTATCTAACATACAATCAATTCTATCTAATATACAATAAATCCTATCTATCTAAAATACATACCCCTATCTAACATGCAATAAATACTATATAATATACAATAAATCCTATCTATCTAAAATACATAGCCCTATCTAACATACAATAAATACTATGGGCCTCATTCAATTGTGATTTGGCCAATTGAATAGGGCTCTATAAAAGCACATAGTATATTATTTTTACAGAAGTTTTTAGTTAGTGAACTTCTATCCATAAGCAAGGTCTTCACTAACTAAAAACTTCTGTAAAAAAAAATGCTATGTGCTTATATAGAGCTCTATTCAATTGGCCAAACCGCAATTAAATGAGGCCCTATTTGTCTAAAATACATATCCCTATCTAACATTCAATACATACTATATAATATTTTAGATAATACTTTAGATTGTAAGTCTGCGAGTTTCAATCCTGTTAGGTGCTTTAGGGAAAGCGCTATGGACACCGGATTCCAAGCTCAAAGACAGGGCCATCCACTCTTTACAATGTGTGAATCTTAAACTTGTCATTGCCTGTAACTTAACTTATGTATAGCGCTACAGAATATGTTGGCGCGTTACAAATAAACGATAATAATAATAATAATAATAATAATAATAATAATAATATAATATACAATAAATCCTAACTATCTTAAATGCATATCCCTACCTAACATACAATAAATACTATCTATCTAAAATACATACCCCTATCTAACATACAATAAATACTATATAATATACAATAAATCCTAACTATCTAAAATGCATACCCCTATCTAACATACAATAAATGCTATCTACATATACAAACCCTAATTCTAACCTAAAATAAAATAATTAAGACCACTTACCTTTGCAGATGTCCCTTCAGATCATCAACCTAGGAAAAAAAAATAGTACAACACATTTACATACAATAAATAAACATTATAAACATTCTAAATATTCTACTCACCTTTCCAGCATGGGGGTCCTTCTTCTTTTCTTCTCCGGCACGGCCTTCCGGCTGCGTCTTGGGTTGAGAAGGGATGTTGAGGAGGGAGGTTGAGGATGAGGAGGGAGGTTGAGGATGAGGACGGGGGTTGAGGATGGGGGAATTGAGTATGGGGAGGTTGAGGATGGCGGGTTGAGGATGAGGAGGGGGTTGAGGAGGGGGGTTGAGGAGGGTGATAAGGGAGGGGGCGGGAAAGAGACACAGGGAAATGAGGGAAAGAGACACAGGGAAGGGAGGGGGAGGGAAATAGACACAGGAAAGGGAGAGGGGGGAAGAGACACAGGGGAGGGAGAGGGGGGAAGAGACACAGGGGAGGGAGAGAGGGGGAAGAGACACAGGGGAGGGAGAGGGAGGAAGAGACACAGGGAGAGAGAGGGGGCATGCAAGAAAGGGGCACAGAGGGCACACAAGAGGGGGACACAGAGGGCACAAGAGGGACACAGGGGGCATCACATTTCCTACCCTCAGCTTATACTCAAGTCACTAAGTTTTCCCAGTATTTTGTGGTAAAATAGGTGCTTCGGCTTATACTCGGGTCGGCTTATACTCGAGTATATATGATACATCAGCTTTGGAAGTGTATTCATCTTTACAGCATATATCCTACCCAACCAACATATTTATATAAAGACCAAATGTTAATATTATTAAACAAGTCTCTTAAAATGTTTGGATAATTTGCATTATAGACCAAGACCAGTCTGATCATCTTTGGAATTAAAATACTTAAATATCTGATGTGAGACATAACACTTTTTTTTATTGACTTTGAACAGTGATATATAAATACATTTCCCTAGCAAGTCTATTAGATTTGATAGACGATTCATTGATTTTGTGATTTATAGCAGAACATCATCTGCAAATATGCTTAGTAGATATTCTTTGTTCACTAATAGTACTCCAGTGTCATTTGGGAACTGTTTTCACCTCCATGGCCATAAAGCAAAGATGAGAGGAGAGAGGGAACATCCCTGTTTGGATCCCCTAGTGATGCTAAATGTTGGTAAGTGAAATCCCAGGTAGTTTATATATGCTCTAGTGGCAGAATATAAAGTCATGATGCTATTTAAGAAATTATTGAAGAAGCCAAAACCTTGCAAAGTTTGTAAAGTACCTCTCTATACAGGACAAACTTCCTTTTTTCAGGGTGGATAAAACTTGGAAAGAGAGTTGCCAATCTATTGTCTAGCACCTTTAAGTAGATTTTAAGGTCACAATTAATCTATGAGATTGGTCTGCAATTTTGGTAAGATCTTTTCCCTCTTTAGGTATGACTATAATCTTACAGCCTTATTAAATTGCGATTCGGCAAATTTTAGCTCTATACAAGCACAGAGCATATTTTTTTTACAGAAGTTTTTAGTTAGTGAAGACCTTGCTTTTGGATAGAAGTTCACTAACTAAGAATGCTCTGTGCTTAAATAGGGCCCTTTAAAATTTGCCGAATCGCAATTTAATAAGGCTGTTAGCCTCTAATATTTCTTGTTTGATCTTCACTCCATAACATTGAAAGCTGGGGCAAAATGATATGTAAGCATTGTTTATAAAAGAAATGTTTGATTCCTTCTGGGCCTGGGGCTTTATGCGACTTTTTGGTGTGATTTAGATAACTGTGAGTAATGACCAGAAGAGACAGATTTTTTTTTTTTTTTTTGCTTTATTTAGTTCAAAGTAGCAAAGGTGTCAGTAATTTGTGCTTATTGATGAGTGCAATGACCCTTCTTTATTTCATTTTTTGTAAAGAAAAGGGGCTGTCTTTTGTTCTCTAAGTTTGTGGATGAAAATGGAATTAGACTTATTGCCAAAAGTAAAAAAATGTGTTTGCTGTAGTGTCGTTGTAACTTTTATGCCATGAGGAATAGTAGGTATAATCTCCCTCATTTGGATTTTAAAAGCTTTTGTTGTTGTTGTTATTAGCGATAATGGAGTACCAATAGATTTGTCTCAACCAGGATCTATTATTCAGTTTAGATTTCCTCTCCCACCGGCCACGTAAAAAGGTACCCAGAATTCATTAAATTGGACACATTAGGGAAAAGGGATGACTTAACGGTTTCAGGGACATATAAATTAAGCATATAGATTTGCTGAGAGGTTGTGACCTTCAAGGTCTCTGTTTCTTTTCATGCTAAAAATAAACCCTTTTTATGTATTGAAATCAAAACACTTCCTTATCTGAGTATAGTATTTACCTCAATATTTGGCAATTTGATTGTTTTTAAGAATGAGTTTCTTGTAGATAAACAATGTGGGCACCTAAAGAGTTGTACTGATTAAGGGTGATACCTCTTTTCACTGGCTAATTAATACCTAGAGTATTATCTGTTATTGTTTTTAGGCTCATGAATCATCCCTCGAGATGCCCACTTATGGATAGCTACCTTGTCATGGTGAAGAGGCTTGTGTACCTCAATGAAGCTGTGAGCTATACATATAGGGTTACCCAAGGTGGGCAGGTCATAACAGAGAGGTCAGAAAAATTGCACTCCACTGGAGAGGGAACTGGCAATTCACTCCAGTATTTTTGCCAAGAAAAATGGATAATCCTTATCCTTATGGATAAGTACAACCAGACACAAGATGTGCCTGGTGTGCTGCATTCCATAAGGTAACAGAGAGTTGGACACAACTGAATGACTAAACATAGGGTCCATAAAGTCACAGTGAGTTGGACACAACTGAATGATTAGTCTAACCACAACTCTATTCAACTGCAAGCAGGTTTAATGTATTTCAAATCAATTCATTACTACACTGCAAACATTTTGTCTGTTTTGTAAATGATTGTTTTTATAAAGCATATTTGTAGTCGCTGTGCAGCATGAAATTCAGATCGCTTGAATTTCAGGGAGATTAAAAACACTATACTAAGAAATGTATTCAAGCACAGAATTCATTAGCACAATGAATACTTGTTATTTTTTTCTCTAACAAATCTAGTGCGTTTTTCATGTGAGCTGGTTACTGTATGTCACAGTTTTGCATTGTGAATCAAAATAATTTGTATGGATCCCAAGAGTCATGTTTTTAACTAAGCTAAAGTTATATGAGCTTCTTCTCTATTACTCCAGTTTTCATCAACGGAAATTATCCCATACGCAGTTTAAATTAATTGATCCTTCCTTGAAGTGTACATTTGGGATGGTTTCTTCTTTTACTTACAGTACTATTTGTTTATAGTTCCAATAAAACATCTTAGGACTCAATCTTGTTAACTGCAAGTGTGGGGTAGGCAAGAAAAAACCCTCAAACGGAATTTTATTAATATCCCATATATAGTTGTGAGCATGTGGGCCTTTGCTAACGCTTGCCTTGCCAGCAACTATGGCCCTCGCAAAAATTTATGGACTTACGACAACAACAAACGAGATGCGTAAAAACATTACAAGCTTGCAAAAATACCACGTTCCCGCCCAAAACACGCGCATATGAAAAGATTTGAAACACAATAAATACACACAATAAATACATAAAAACATTACCTACAGCAAGCGTAGGCACCAAGGACCTCCAAAAGTGAAGTTACAATTAAATAAAATTAAAACTTAAAATTAAACTTGAAATAAAAGACTTTAGACACCCGAAAATCCCCGAAGCAAGAGAAAAAATGGCCGGCGAACAAAACGAAAACGAGGGTAACGATGCAAAACTACTACACGAACTCGCAAAACGGAATGGACGCTACAGACCACTTCACGAGGCACGTAACACACACTATGCGTCACGTACCACATTGCTAATACCCATCATTTTACATAACACACAAAAAATGGCGGCTGGAATGCAAATTGTACGCTGGAATGCAAATAGCGCATGTGTATTGCGTTCAAACGGTTTCAACCACCCAAAAGTTTATAAATACTGCCCACTTTCCAGAAAATTCTATATTTCTCCTAAGGTGATGAACAGTGTGACTGGATAGTTCACTGCTGCCGTTACTTGAGAAGAGAATTACTTCCAAATTTACAACTTCATGAAAAAAATATTACAATAAACTAACATTTATCAGACACTGCATGACTCTCGGACGAAGATTTACATCAGCGGATCCAATGATATTCATCTTCAAATCACACTTCCAACAAGGTACAGTATAACAAGTAAAAAAATCGAAAAAACATGTGCAGCCATGTCAACAGCAAATAGCAAATAAAACAACAACACACCAACAACAATAAGACGCACAAATCACCATCCTTCAAGAAATATCGGTGAAACTTTTCAAATTTAGCTACTAATTACCTTTTACCTACAAACACCTTGAACAGTAAACCCTGACTTCAATGTATGAAACTAAATGTGCACAAGATAAAACAGCATAGTACAAGAAATAGTCAAAACACATCAAAAATTCTACTCTAAATTCTCTCTTCAGCTCCTTAACCTACAACATTAACCAGCAAATCCAAACACGCACCCAAAATAAAATACCACACCGAATACTACTCCAACCTATCAAACAACAATACAAATCTGCTTTTCACACCAACACCCTATAAGGCTGTAACAAAAATATAAGGCTACTATTACAACAATCACCTACAGAAAAAATTGAAAACATCAATATATTACTAACATTTTGCCCCTCTACTATGCCTAGAAGCCAAACCTACAAGATTAAAAATAGCAAAGAAGCCCTCCCCCCCAAAAAAATAACACATACTCCTTTAACACCATAAAAATTTTGAATCTAAAATTACCTCAAATGCTATTACCTTCGCTCTGCTATACCTCTAACCCAAAAAAAATTAAAAACCACAATAAAAAAATAACAACTACAAAATAAGACATACTAATTTCACTCTACAAAATAACTTCATCCACAATCACCTATAATGACATACAAATAAACTACATGTTGAAGCACAACAGTGTTGCAACAAAAACATTACAGTAAAAATAAAAAATAATATATACTTTCAACTCAATTGCACATCACAAAATAAACTAATAATACATTGTTTTCTTTTACAGATAATGATGCCTAAGAACGAGACCAAACAGACAAAGATAAAACGTCAAGCTAGAGAACGACAACAAAGATTGGCAAACCAACAGACTCCGGAGCAGAAGGAAATTCGACGAGAAAAAGAACGTAAAAGACTTGCAAGCAAAAGAATATCACCTGAAAAAATTCAAGATACACCAAAAAAGCCACCAAAAAAAACAAGCATTTAGAACCTGCTCCGGAACCATCACATAACATTTGCAAGCAAATTACACCAGAAAAAGAAGGGAAAACACTTGCAAGCAAAACACTATCACCTGAAAAAAATATACATATACCAAAAAAAGCCACAAAAAAACAAAGCATTTAGAACCTGTTCCTGAACCATCACATAACATTTCAAATGATGATTCCGAAAATGAAAATACTATATGCTCTTCAAATTGTCCTTTACTTAAGTCTTTAGAAGTAGAGGTTCATAATTGTGGTGACATGAATATTCTCTGTCACTTTTGTGAGGCTTATCATTTTAAACAGGAAAGACCCAAAGATGGACAGTTCATTAGTTGCTGTCAAAAAGGCAAGGTCAAACTTCCAGAAAGACAACAATTCCCACCATATTTAAAAGACATTATGACTGAACCGACTTTTCCAAACTACAAAAATTTCAAGAAAAACATAAGATCATACAATAGTGCCATATCCTTTGCATCTATGGGCGCAACATTAGCTGCTAATGTACCAGGACATGGTCCTTACTGCTTTAAAGTCCAAGGCCAAATTTACCATCGTACTTCCCATTTACATCCAGAGGAAAGAGAGCAAAGAAAATGTGCTTAACTATATGTCCTAGATACAATGGAAGCTGTTGACCAACGTATGCAGCTGCAAGAAAATAAAAAATGCTTACCCAGTGTTTTTATAGAGCTAGATAAAATTATGGCAAAAAAACCCTATACTCAAGCGTATAAAAAATTGGCAGAAGTAGAAAAGGAACAACAACTTCATGCAGAAAGACATCAATTATCAATCCCCACGGTCAATATGGTGCTTAAAAAAGATAGACATACTGATAAACGCTGTTATAATTTACCAACATCAAATGAGGTTGCAACAGTGTTTCAAAATGATGGAGAACCACCATTTCAAAAAGACATTAGAATATATCCCAGACATGAAGAGCAACCATTCATTAATATCGGTATCTTAAGTACTAATTTAGATCCAATGACATATTCCATTTTTTTCCCAAACGGAGAAGCCGGTGGGCAACAAAAAATTATAACTTCCAAGTTACCCAAATTCTAAAGTAAGAATAAGAAATAATATTTCCATGCTGGAATTTAAAGTAGCTCAAATTGCCATTCTAAATACATTCAATCCAATTTTATGTGGTGGTAAACTAACACAACAATGGATTATTGATTCCTATTTGCAAGTTGAGGCCAATAATTTAAACTTCATCAAATAACAAGATAAACTACGTGTAGAAAAGTATTGTGGATTAATGGATTATGTTGCTGAGGTTGCTACAAGCAGAGACATGACAGCTGGTAAAGCCATCATTTTACCATCTTCTTTCCAGGGATCTCCTCACAATATGCGAGAAAGAGACAATGATGCCATGGCTATTGTCACCAAATTTGGGAAACCCGATTTATTTATTTCATTTACATGAAATCCCCAATGGCCAGAGATTACACAAAATTTACTTCTTGGACAAAGTGCTTCTGATAGACCAGATTTAGTAGCCAGAGTTTTCAAAATTAAATTAAATGAATTAATCTGTGACATCACTATAACTCACTTATTTGGAAAATGTCTTGCTTATGTTTATACAATTGAATTTCAAAAAACAGGCCTTCCACATGCACATTTTATAATCCTTCAAGAAAAAGATAAGTTAGATAGTGGTGCCAAAGTCGATTCAATCATTATTGCTGAACTCCCAGATCCCGAACTTTATGGTAGACTATATGAGATTGTAACTCATCGTATGATTCACGGACCGTGTGGAGATGTTAACCCATAATCACCATGTATGGAAAATAATAAATGTACTAAAGAATTTCCCAAAGATTATAGAGACAAAACTTATGCCAATTGTGATGGCTATCCATTATATAGAAGAAGAGAGGGACAAAGTGCCATTATTTGTGGAAAAAAGGTAGACAATAGATATGTGGTACCATACAATCCACATTTACTTATGAAATATAATGCACACATTAATGTAGAAGCCTGTACTTCCATCAAACCGATAAAATATGTCTACAAATACATTTACAAAGGCTATGATGCAGCCACTGTCGTCGTCAAGATTGCAGACAATACCGAAAGCACTGAATTAGTAAATGATGAACTTGCATCTCATGTAGATGCTCGCTATCTCAATGCGCCAGAAGCTATGTGGCGGCTTTTAAAATTTGAAATGCATGATAGATCACATGCAGTATATAGATTAGCAATACATTTGCCACAAAGACATTTAGTCTATTTCCAAGCTGGAAATGAAACTAATGCATTGGCCCAAAGTGAGCATCGTCACACTACACTAACTGCATGGTTTCAATTAAATTGTTACGATTCACAAGCAACACAATTCTTATATATTGAAATTCCATTCATTATGTTTTTGATAATGGATTATGGAGAACAAGAAAAACAAGAGGAAATAAAATAATACCAAGAATTTACACGGTCAGTCCAAGAGACCTTGAACATTTCTGCTTACGACTACTACTTTTAAATGTTCCTGGTGCACAAAGTTTTGAACACTTAAGAACTGTTAATAACATAGTATATGAATCATTTCATTTAGCTGCCAGACACAGAAACTTACTAGCTGATAATACAGAATGGGAAATATGTCTACAAGAAGCTGCACTATGTCAAATGCCACGACAGATGAGAGAACAATTTGCATTCATTTGTATCTTCTCAAATGCTCCAAATGCATTAGCTTTGTGGGACACATTTAAAAGTAATATGGCTGAAGACTTTATGCAACGATACAATGAACCCACTGCACACTTAAAAGCATTAATGGAAATCCAGGAAGTGTTTTTAACTCATGGATTAAGTTGTGCAAGTTTTAATCTGCCTGATCCCGGTCTTATAGATGACATAAACTTTGAAGACTATGACATTCAACTGCAAGTACAAAGGACAGGAGAAAGACTTGCAACTTACAATTGGAAGCATTTAATGCCATCAAAAATGCACTAGATAAATGACATGGTCAAAGAGCATTATTTCTATCTTGATGGACCTGGCGGATCAGGAAAAACATATCTATATAATTTATTAATGAGTTTTGTACGAGCACAAGGTCAAATAGCACTTGCATTTGCCACTACTGGAATTGCTGCACTTTTGTTAGAAGGTGGAAGAACTATCCATAGTGGATTTAAACTACCAGAGCCTATTTTAGAAACATCAGTGTCAAATATTTGGATGACCTTATTACAAGCAAAAAAACTTAAATAAAGTAAATTAATTATAATAGATGAGACCACAATGATGTCATGCTATGCCCTCTAATGTATTGACCGTTTGCTTTGTGAAGTCATGGAGAATACTTTTCCATTTGGTGGAAAGGTAATGTTATTAGGTGGCAATTTCAGAGAAACATTACCTGTCGTTGTACATGGAAATCGAACGGACATTATCGAAACATGTATAAAGTCAAGTACACTATGGAAACATTTTACCCATCTTCAATTACAACAAAATATGAGATCAGAGAAAAAAAATGATTTCATTGATTGGAATATTAAAATTGGAGAAGGAAAAACAGAAATAATACCACATTTACCTGACAACACTGTGCACATCCCACCTCATATGTTTTTTCACCAAGATCTTATATCTGCTATATTCAGAAGTTCAATAAATAACCAGGAATATTCGGAACTTGCCAACCAAGTCATACTCACATGCAAAAATAAGGATGCATTAATCCTCAATAATGAAATCTTTAAAAAAATTGATGCCCCGTCATTTGCTGATGACAAAGAAAGTCAAGCCAACTTTTCTACTGAATTCATAAACTCACTAACTCCTCTGGAATGCCACCACATATTGTGCAGCTAAAGAAAGGGGCAATTGTCATGTTACTGTGAAATATGAACCCAAAAAAAGGCCTATGCAATGGCACAAGATTAATTGTTCAACAATTAAAGGACCATTTCATCTATGCTGAAATTTTAACTTGTACCCATAAAGGAGAGAGAGTTTTCAATCCAAGGATAGATTTAGCACCAAGTGAAAGTAGCCTCCCTTTGATACTTCAAAGAAGACAATTTCCCATCATTATGGCATTTGCCATGACCATTAGTAAATCACAAGGACAAACTTTCAAATATGTGGGTATATTCTTAAAACAATCAGTATTTGCACATGGCCAATTGTACGTTGCCTTATCACGGTGCAAAAATCCACAGGTTATTACAGTTTACATTGAAAACAATATGATTTATTAGAGGATGGATGCATTTTTACTAAAAACATTGGGCCCTATTAAATTCGAGCTGCGGATGAATTCGTATCTCGCAAAGGCCCATCGTAAGTCGATTTACGATATCCGAGTCGACTTGCGATTGACTTGCGTAATTTCGGACTACTTTGCCGAGATTTGCCTCCGATAAGCGCTACGTAGTAAGTAGCGGACAAGAATTCCTTGCGTAGACGCTCGTATCTCGCAAATTCGCTAAGTGCACAAAAAACACACTTAAAATGGTTTACGCATTACGTACAGACAACTTAAAAATATAAAAGTGAGTTTAACAGAGGAAAAGCATGGAAGGCCATTACAATTGTTTTCACCATCCCCTCCCCCCACCAAAGCAAAGGCATTATACAACCAATTAGTTGTTACATTTTGAATGAAAAGCCATGCTGCAGCTTACATAAACCAAAATTAAAGACACACTATCTCATTACATAAAAACACAAAAACATCAAAAAAATGCCATATTAACCCTGTTATTTTGTATATATGTTGCTCATCACATCTACATTTGGGAACACAAATATGGGGCACATGGAGTATGTGAATATGTCCTGTTCAGTCTTTCGGTCGGGTCCGACTGTGACCCTCTGTCACTGCTTTCTTACAAGGTTCCTATGCCGGTGAGACCGGAGTGGGTTGTCAGTTCCTTCCCCAGTGGTTTGGGATTTGGCCCTGCATTCAGCTTTCCCTCTCACCCCCACAATGACCCTTAATGAGATAGTTCACAGCTTCATTGAAATACACAATACCTCTTGTTTGGTCTTTCGGTCGGGTCCGACTCTGACCCTCTGTCACTGCTTTCTTACAAGGTTCCTATGCCGGTGAGACCGGAGTGGGTTGTCAGTTGTGCTGTCACTGTCCCACCCACAAGGGCAGCAAACACACACAGAGGGTTTGCAGAGGCACAATGAGCATCAGCCAACTCACCTCCATCAGGGGTAATCGCCACTACTCTTATCCAAGGAAGTCCCACGCCATTGCTGGTGGCCATGTGCCAAGATGACCATTCATTCCCATTTGGTGACCTCCCATTATGTTCTGCTATTCATCAATTTACATTAGTTTCGATTGCTAAGTGATGTTGGGGAAGTGCGTGTGAGAGCAGAATTGACGGACAAATCAATATTCACTGGAGAAGGAACTGACAACCCACTGCAGTATCACCTATCATTATCCTTTTAGGCCCACAGGGGAATGTTCCTACTCCCCAGTCCCGCTAATTGTACTTGGCCTGTGCATTAACCTTTTATTATGCCTAGATTGTAGATCAATTAGATACATTATATGATATCTAATGCTATTAGAAAATTATTCCTCTTAGTATGTATGGATCTATTGCAGGTTAACTAGTGCTCATTAGTTTACAGCTATAGTAATGTGACACTAATGTGATGCATGTGGATGTCCCCTAACCCCAACCATTGAAAACACACCGACATGGGGAGAACAGAATAACACAGCTTTATTTTTGGACACAGACCGCAATCAGCAGTGGTCAAGACTGTGCATTCACAGAACGGTATAACAAAACTTTATTTTTGGACACAGACCACAATCAGCAGTGGTCAAGAATGTGCATTAATATCATGGGTGTGGTGTGGGCGGGTCCCGAGAGAGCAAGGGGCTAAATAAAAAAAAGGGGATACCTACAGGGGTCAATCTAATAGTCTAGAATAAGCATGATGCATAGCACCTACCAGGGTCACATGCTGCAACCGGAACCAGAAATCTCTCCATTTAACTGAAGAAACCATTAGAGTGCACGGCACTTACAACTTGTCTGGATCTGTTCAATTGAACAAATGATTCAACCTCTGGACTGTGTAATCCAATCCAGTTTCACACATACAGTGTGGTGTGTGAAATTGCCCACAAAAATGAATGGTCAACAAAAAACAAAAAAGGCGGAGGAGGCTAAAAAATAATAATGACAATGCATGTACAGTAAAGTTCTAAATACTGTACCAATATACCAACTCACCTGATTCCCATCTGCAAGCATTACTAACTATTAGCTAGGTCTATGGATAATGAGTAATATGGGCAAATACCCATTAATATGGACAGGACACAAAGGTCAGCAGCCACATTCACTGTTTCTTACATCAGACCCAAAGATCTGTTCTCAGACCGATATTGAGGTCAGGATCACATGCTTTACTAGTGCATATATTAATGCTGGCTGTCATTAACATGCCATTGTGAGACTTTGCAAGTCCACCGCCATAGCGGTATTAGTCTACATTTCAGCTTACAATAATCATGTCTGAGATATCTGGCAATATGATAGTTATAAGATTGTGGGAGATACATGTTAAGGAGGGGGCTGTCATTGGAGTAAAGTCTACCTGAGAGGCACTGGGAAAACCTTACGCCTCATATAATTCCTCCACAATGCTTGCAGATGCAGGAGATGCCTTCATGGGCCTGAATTGTACCTAAAACAAAACAAATGGAAAGAAAAACATAAAGAGAAAACATAAAATCTAAGGGCCTAAAAAAAAAGGGGACTGCAGCATCCCTTCCCAACAGCATTCCCCAGTGACCATCAATTGATGGCATGTTCAACCGAACCCTACGTGTCCACAGAGAAGAGGATCATGGACCATGTGATGGGAGGTAGCCATCTGCATACAAAATGCCACCATCACATAGGCAAAGATCCAAAACTCTGTAGCCAGGCTAGATGAGGTCAGCATTGTGACCAATAGATTGTCACTGAGGAGTGCTGTTGAGAAGGCACAATTATGTCCACAGCCCCTAGGTCCTCCTCCGCCTGGGCACAGGACCTGCCTCGTCCGCGGCCGGACGCCGTCTCCTTGTTGGTGGTGGGGGAGCAGGAGGAGGTAGTGGCACCACGGGTGGTGGTGGTGGCGGAGGCATGGTGGAAGGAGAGGAGGGGCCAGGCTGCTGTTGGCTGGTGACCTGCCCCGTTCCCAGCAGCCTGACCAAATGCTGCTCCAGCCTACGATGATGGCTCCTCTCCTCCCTAAAGCACCTGTCCAGGCTGCGCCTCATGCCAGAGATGTTGGCATCAATCCTCCTCACAACGGCCAACAACTCCAGCAGCGCAGCCTCGGTCGTTGGTGGTGGGGGGGGGGCTCGGGTCCTGCTGGCAGGGCTGGGTGGGAAGATGGCGGGGACAGAGTGGGGAGGATCTGGGACCCGGCTGGAGACAGGGTCTCTGATGTTGGTGTCCCCGGTGGCTCAGAGTGTGGGGAAGGAGGAGCTGTGGCATATTCCACTCTTTCTGAGGGCCCCGGCGAGATGGCAAGTCTTTGGAGGAGGGGGACAGTCGGGCTCTGGACAGGGGGGCTGTCAACGACCACGACCTCCCCCTCCGAAGAGCCAGGGCCCTCGGAAGAGCCTGTAGCCTCCTCTCCCTGAGCGGTCTCCTGCGGGGCGGGGGCTGACGGCCCCGCTCGTGGCTCATCACTGGACCCAGACCTCCTACTGGATGCTGAAATAGAGAAAAGAAAGGTACATGTCATTAGTATGCTGATCAATACATTGATATGTTTTCACTCCTAACTATCTGACATCTAGGCCTGAACACTGATGATTCTCCTAATTGCAACTCCCATTAGCTCTCATTTGCTAGATTGGATCTATTCTTTGGTTTCTTGTCTTGACCTCTCCTGGCTCCTAACACTGTCTGGATTTTTCCTGCGGTTTAACTCCTAACTATCTGACATCTAGGCCTGAACATGGATGATTCTCCTAATTGCAACTCCCATTAGCTCTCATTTGCTAGATTGGATCTATTCTTTGGTTTCTTGTCTTGACCTCTCCTGGCTCCTAACACTGTCTGGATTTCTTATGCGGTCTGTAACTGCATAGGCTGCATTGGGCGCACCAGTACATGGACTCTATTGCTTAATTACTCTTGGGGTGGCCAGGAATGACAGTGATTTGTCAGCTTCATGGATTTAATGATACATCCATCCATTCCTTGTTAATTCCATGGAGCTGACATGTCAGTGTCCTTGTTGGTCACCATGTGTAGTGTGTGTGATGCACATGTGGTGGCATGTTGGTGTATGTGATATTCACCTGAACTGGAGGCTGGGTCCTGCTGGGCCACCGGGGATAAAGCTCCAGCTGCGGGCGATGGTCCTAGAAAGTCCCTTGCGATCCTCTCCCACTCCTTATAGGCGACACTGTGTCCCTCAGCTTCTCTGGCCATCTTCCTCTTCACCGTGACCCTGATATCCACATATCTGTGCTTCAAGGACCTCAAGCCCCTAGGAACCGTGGACACCTCCTTCATCACTTCCACTACCTCCTTCCAAGCCTGAGCCTTAGGCCCAGGCTTCGTTTCCCTTGCAACAAGGATGACGGGCCGGTCACGGATCGCACCCAGGAGGACCATATTCTCCTGGGGAGTATAATTACGGGCCATGCATCTGCCCTTGCCAATAGCCCCTTGCTCTCTCGACTGTGCTCGGGGACCCTGGCCTCCCTGCACTCTTCCTTAGGCCTGTCCCTTCCCCAAACTACCCCGCCCCCTGGGAACAGGCCCCTTCCCCTCTGTCCCTCCTCTCTTAGTGCCTTTGTCTCCCTCCTCCTCCTCCTCCCCCCCCTCTGGGGACCACTCCTCCTCCTCCAGGGACACCTCCTCCTCTGGGGACACCTCCTCCACCCGCTCCGGGGACACCTCCTCCTCCTACTCTGGGGACACCTCCTCCAGCCCCTCCGGGGACACCTCCTCCAACCCCTCCGAGGACACCTCCTTCACCTCTCCTCCACCCTCCACTACACTCTCCTCACTCTCCTCACTCTCCGCTCCTCTCCTCTCCTCCTCTCTCCACCTATCTCCTCCCTCCATGCTCAAATAATACAAAAATAAGGATAACTCAAAATAAGTGTAACTGTTATATAGGTGATGGAAACAAAAGTGTATGTGCGATGTGTTTTTAATAACTGTTGGGGGATGCGGTGCAAAGGTTGGGGGGGGAGGTGTGTGGTGTGTGTCCTACTGCTATGTATGTCTCTATGTGTCTTTAATCTATGTGTCAGGCAAATATGTGTAATGTGTCTGTTGGAAAGAAAATATGTGTGTGCTATGTGTATTTAATAAGTGGTGGGGGATGGGGTGTGTTGGAGGATGGGGTGTGGTGGGGGGAATTGGTGTGTGGGGTGTGTGTCCTAACTATATATATTTGTCTCTATGTGTGTTATTTAATCTATGTGTCTTGCAAATATGTGAAATCTGTAAATATGTGTATTGCTTAAATGTAAGTACTTAGGAAGTAAACAAGAAACAAGACAAAAAAGTAATCTACCTCTCTCCAAACCACTAATCTCACAACTCAAACTCTCTCCCACCTGCTCCTGAAACTGCATGCTAACTCCAATGGCTCTTACAACACAGTCAGCGCATGGGTTTGTATCAATCACATTTATAAGCGCATACTGTCAATCAAATACTTAGCTCGTACGTGATTGGATGAGAGGCGTGTCTCGCTAGGACGTCCCCTTATCAGCTTGCGAGCGCGCCAACAGACTCAGCCAATTACATACGCACTTATAGTGTCAGGCCGCCAAGTGCGTATGTAATTGGCTGAGAGTCCCCATGCGGGCCGCCAAGTGCGTATGTAATTGGCTGAGAGTCCCGATACATACGCACTGGGCGTCCCGCGTTGGGACTCTCAGCCAATTACATACGCACTTGGCGTCCCGCGTTGGGACTCTCAGCCAATTACATACGCACTTGGCGTCCCGCGTTGGGACTCTCAGCCAATTACATACGCACTTGGCGTACCGCGTTGGGACAGCCAATTACATGCGGCCAAGTGCGTATGTAATAGGTTGAGAGGCTTCTTGACTTAAAATCATCAGCTGGAATGCCATGTAAAGATCCACAGGTGACCAATGGCAAAGCAGAAATTAACGTGCCTAATACCAGATCATGCAATCAAAAAGCTATATAACCCCATCCCCAACAAGTCATCAGCATGTCTGAAACAGCATGGATGATCATGTGAGAGGGATGATGGCCAGGATGAGTGGGCGTATGAGGTTGAGATGCTTTTGTGCAGCTCAACTAGCACAGTATGAAGACCAGGAAGCAAGGTGTGTGATTGAGGGGGTGATGGGGAGTGGCAGAGAGGAGTGTCTGGGAGTGAATGAGGGTGTGAGTGGTGATGTGATCCATGCTGGGGCAGAACCAAGCCAGGCAAGGGAATTACCACAGGCCATGCCTAGTATCGTGGGGGTGGATCAGGGAGGAGAGAGAGCTCCAGTAGCACAGGGATAGATGGATATAGGGCCACCTGCACCCAGGGAGGCTGACAATGTTGTAGGTGATCAGCTGCTGGGGGGAGTACAGGATGTGTTGGCTCAGGCAGAAGGGGGGGAGCCTGACCAGGAGCCTGACCAGGAGCCTGTGAGGAGGCGGGCACCCAATGTGTACAGGGAGAGACTCACATTAGAGGGGTTAACTGATGGGGAGGTGAATGAGCGTTTTTGGCTGACCAGTCTTGGGGAGCTCTATGAGGTTCTCAGAGCGGACCTTGAGCCTCGCTCAGGGGCAAATAGAGCCATCCCAGGAATGACACGGATGTTAGTTGCAATACACCTCCTTGCTTCTGGGAGCTTTCAGACCACCCTGAGCATAGCCGTAGGAATGTCTCAGCCAAGCCTCTCGAATTGTCTGAGTGCATTCCTCCGTGCTATTGGTCGGAGAGCTGCCAGATACATCAGTTACCCTAACACTGCTGAAGAGATCTCGAAGGTGAAGTTCGATTTCTTCCAATTAGGAGGTATCCCCAATGTGCTTGGTGCTATTGACTGTACACACGTGGCACTGATACCTCCTAGAGAGCAAAAAGCGCTGTACAGAAATCGTAAGCATTATCATTCAATCAATGTACAGGTTGTTTGCGATGCGAACATGCGCATACAAGGTGTGTATGCAGGCTTCCCGGGAAGTGCTCACGACGCCTATATCCTGCGTGCATCCGGAATATCTGACATCTTTGAGTCCGGCAGATTTCCATCCGGATGTCTACTGGGTGAGTACACATTAGTAATGGCAGTCAACCATATCTTACTATGACTGGATACAATAACACATACGGTACATCATGTTTCCCTCTATTGCTCTGATGTTCACATGTGCATTACGGAGTAATACTACCAAAGCCAGAACAGAATAGCTCATTGCTGGCCAGAACCCTGTGTTAGCTTGGCCAAACAGTATGCACAACAACATATGCCAAAAACCACAATAGATTAATCATTAGGTTTATGTTCTGATGCATTCCCTTGTATCCTGTGACATGGACATCTCTAGTCTACATAACATGTTGTGTGTTCTTGTACGGCCTATGTAAGTGAGATGTCTTCAGAATTCATCTGATAGAGGAGAATTAATAGTGTTTGGCAAACTTTTTCTTGCCTGAATATATCCCGGAATAAACATGAATTAGCTTACCTTGAAGTTATCAAAATCTCCAAGGTCTTTTGGCATTTGCGTTTGATCGTGTCCGCCTCTGGACTTCCTGCTCTCTACCAGAAGGGTCGCAATATGTACCCTGTTGTATTTCCCTTGTATCTCCGCCTCATGTAAGTGTCCTGTGGGTGTGAACATCTGGATTTTCCATTTGTGGAAATCACATTGTAATTGATCTGAAGCTTCAGATAGAATACATGTGTTAATACCCTACTAATTATCCTATCAGATGCATTCATGATCCATCTCCCTTACATATATATTTAACTGTGTATTAGCCACAGGGATGTGTTGATAGGTCATGATGACGATATTTGGCCATATGCTTTGTCAAACATCACAACATCCTATTCATATCAACATCATATTTTATTTCCACCAGGTGATGCAGGATATGGGTGTTTGCCGTGGTTGTTGACCCCTGTGAGCAATCCCCATACTCGGGCAGAGGCGCGGTATAATGCTGCTCATAAAACCTGCCGGAATGTAATTGAGCGTACCTTTGGTGTACTAAAGACGCGCTTCAGATGTTTACATTCCACTGGGGGGGCTCTACAATACAAGCCCCAGAAAGTTTGTCGCATCATCGTTGCCTGCTGCTGTCTGCACAATATAGCAGTACAGGCCAACTGTCTGGGGGACATTGATGCGGCTCCGCTACCTGGGGAGGAAGAGCCTTTATTTCCCCCTGAAGTGGATAATCTGCAGGGGTCACAACAACGTGCCCGCCTAATTCGTGAGTACTTCACATGTAAGTACATACCCAATATGCATGGAACACAGTCTAATGTATCTGGATTATGCCTAACTCCCAAATCCACCTTTATCCATCGCCCTTGTCATACAGAATTCAAACCAGTCCACAGTAGAGGAGAGTTCACTGACGTTGTCGATGTTTGTACACTGGAACAAGCCACATGATCAGTTATAGGTAAGTAAGCACACATTCCCATACACATCTTAAGTACTGACGGTTAGAAACATCAATGGCATAGATAATTTGAGTGGATTATATATCCCACTATGTTAATGTATATATGCCCCACGTGACATTGTTATTTAGTAATTTAGATGGAAAAAAGACTTTAGTCCATCAGGTTCAACCTCTATAGATCTATGATCTGCAATACGCAGAATTATTGTTAATTGATCCAGAGGAAGTCACCGAACAACAAAATGTGAAGCTTTGCCAATTGTCTACACAGGTCAGAAAAATATAACATTCCTTCCTGAGCCCAGATACTGGTGATCGTATTCATCACTGGATCAATACTCCCTCTCTGTTTATCCAGGATAGCCCCTAATGCCTGTTTGGTTTTGTAATGTGAAAAGATACCCAATCCCTTTTTAAAGTCACCTACAACCTCTACGGACCAGGATTGCTCACATTGTCTGATCCTGCCAAACCACATGAAATGGGAGCCAAATGTCGTTGAAAAATACCATACACACATACTTTGTCTAATTTGTGACTGTAATCCTAACATCATATTAACCTTACAGAGCTGCTGTCGTGTGTCAACTCTTCTTTCAACAACCTAGACATGGAAAAACATGACCAGCAACAGAACTGCTACATCAATGTAAGCTACATAGCGAGTATTTGTGTAATAATATGGCCACCTATGCTGAAGGACACAAATAACACATCAATCACTTTATTAATATCGGCCTATCTCTTTCCAGAATACAGCAGATAGGTAAGCGGTGATAACTAATGACGATCCACAGCGCACGTGTCCTGGTGGAACAAATCACCTCGCGGATGAGCTTGGGACTGCATCCAAGGTAAAACACCACATTTGGCTCTCCAAAGATACATTAATGTGTAATCTATGTGATATTCCTACATCATTAGCCAGATGAGTAGCTCGTTTCATATGTAGGGAAAGAACAGTGAAGACGTTTGTATGAAATGAGCAACATATATCGGTACAGTGGATCGAAAAGGTCTAAAGTCTACACACCCCTGTTAAAATGTCATGTTTCTGTGCTGTCAAAAAATGAGACCAAGATAAATCATTTCAGAACTTTTTCCACCTTTAATGTGACCTATAAACTGTACAACTGAGTTGAAAAACAAACTAGAATCAGTTAAGTAGAGTGAAGAAAAAATCAAAAAAGAAAATCACATGGTTGCATAAGTATGCACACCCCTAAACTAATACTTTGTTGAAGCACCTTGTGATTTTATTACAGCACTCAGTCTTTTTGGGTATGAGTCTATCCGCATGGCACATTGTGACTTTTCAAGATTTGCCCACTCTTCTTTGCAAAAACACTTCAAATCTGTCAGATTGCGAGGGCATCTCCTGTGCACAGCCCTCTTCAGATCACCCCACAGGGATTCAGGTCTGGGCTCTGGCTGGGCCATTCCCAAACTTTAATCTACTTCTGGTGAAGCCAATACTTTGTTAATTTGGATGTATGCTTTGGGACATTGTCATGCTGAAAGATGAAGTTCCTGTTCATGTTCAGCTTTCTAGCAGAAGCCTGAAGGTTTTGTGCCAATATTGACTGGTATTTGGAACTGGTCCTAATTCCCTCTATCTTAACTAAGGCCCCAGTTCCAGCTGAAGAAAAACAGCCCCAAAGCATGATGCTGCCACTACCATGCGTCACTGTGGGTATGGTGTTCTTTTGGTGATGTGCAGTGTTGTTTTTGCGCCAAACATATCTTTTGGAATTATGGCCAAAATGTTCAACCTTGGTTTCATCAGACCATAACACCTTTTCCCACATGCTTTTGGGAGACTTCAGATGTTTTTTTTTTTTTTGCAAAATGCAGCCTGGCTTGGATGTTTTTCTTTGTAAGAAAAGGCTTTCATCTTGCCACTCTACCCCATACGCCAGACATATGAAGAATACGGGAGATTGTTGTCACATGTACCACACAGCCAGTACTTGCCAGATATTCCTGCAGTTCCTTTAATGTTGCTGTAGGCCCTCTTGGTAGCCTTCCAGACCAGTTTTCTTCTGGTCTTTTCATCCATTTTGGAGGGAGCTCCAGTTCTTGGTAATGTCACTGTTGTGCCATATTTTCTCCGCTTGATGATGACTGGCTTCACTGTGTTCCATGGTATATCTAATGCCTTGGAAATTCTTTTGTACCCTTCTCCTGACTGATACCTTTTAACAATGAGATCCCTCTGATGCTTTGGAAGCTCTCTGTGGACCATGGCTTTTGCTGTGGGATGCGACTAAGAACATTTCAGGAAAGACCAACTAGAGCAGCTTAACTTAATTTGGGGTTAATCAGAGGCACTTTAAATGATGGCAGGTGTATGCTGACTCCTATTTAACACGATTTGGAATGTGATTGCTTCATTCTGAACACAGCTACATCCCCAGTTATAAGAGAGTGTGCAGACTTATGCAACCACATTAGTTTTCTTTGTTTTTTTTTCCCTCCAGCTTACAGATTTCAGTTTGTTTTACAATTGAGTTGTACAGTTTTTATGTCACATTAAAGGTGGATATAGTTCTGAAATGATTTTTCATTGGCTAATTTGTTTACAGGAGTGTGTAGACTTTTTATAACCACTGTAAGTGACGAAGTAAGCGCTCCGGGAGCATGAGCAATGTAAATATTGACATGTTCCTTTTATGTTTCAGATCACAAAGATGAGTCCCTTTCCACGGTCAGAACAAGGAATGATGAGCATTCCCACGTTCCAGGACTATGCTATTGTCACATTGCATCATGTATGTTCAGATGTCAGTCATCATGTGTTGCATCGGGTGTGATATCACATCCTCTACATCGATTTATATGTACCTATTGCTTTAGATCTGCCATTCTCTCCTCTACTTGGACTATTGTGAAGCCTGTATCCTACTTCCTTCCAGATCTCTTCCTCAGTGCTGATGTGATCCTCCCTGTACATATGGGGAACAGTAACTCTAGCCTTGGAACATAACTATTAATGAGGTTCCGTTTACCTTCAGTTATGAATATGCAACAGCAGATAATAGAGATGCTCATTCACAGAACAGAATACACCTCGAACTGGCCAGTTGGTTGGTAGTTCTGCTAACACCTGAAATTATTTGGAACACACTGATATGGTCCTGGTCATGTTCCCATCTGAGTGTCCAAACTTATGTATGTAGAGTCTTCTCTCATAGTGCCATTTCCAGTGACATGACCTACGGGGCTTCTAACATTGACTGATTGAGCACTTCTACCTCTGCAGTTGCATAGGAGTGTGTGTTGCGCGCACACACAAGACTACAGATTACTTCTCCCGATGAGCATATCTCCTTCTGTATTGTTGGGTTTGAATATTGAATGTTATCCTGATATATTTAATAATATAACTGATATTGCCTCACGTTGTATGATGCACTGTATCTCCCCCCCTCAACTGATCATCTATACCAATGTCACCCCCCCTGCGTGCATTCTGGCCCCATGTCCCTATTTCCGTGTGTTACTGGAACTCTGTATCCTACCCACCTCCACCATGATACTGAGCAGGCCTGTGGTAATTTGTCACTGTGTGGCTTTGTGAACTATTAAACCGTTTTTTTCACTCAATGTTTGTGTAATCCTGTATATTTACCATGTAACAATTCAATTCCCCTGAAAGTCAGATGTGCTCAGCACCATCAGTTAGTGGTGTAACTATTCGGGGCAATCTGCGTTGACATTACTACATAATCATGAATGTCGATTCATATCATTCAAGTTGAGCCCTTCAAGTCATTATATACAACCCTGCATGTCTCTAGACATGATTTCAGAATTCACACCCCTCCGACTTGCACCTACATGTATATTGGCAAGGTACAGATTAATGTAGCATATGTATCTATGTAAACACACACAGATATATGTATTTAACAATGACACTTCATTCTATCTGTATTCTCGCAACTAGAAAGCATGATATGGTACAAACACACAGAAACAGTGATAACAGTATAACATAATCATACTTTATTTCATACACAGAGTACAAACAGAAATAGACAGGACTGTGCATTAATATCATGTGTGTGTTGTGAAGAGATCCTAGTATGGCAAGGGGCTGTGGCAAATCTGAGGACATCTGAAGAGGAAACAGACAACATCATCAGGGTAATGCATAGCATCTCCTAGGGTCACATGTGGTCAGGACCCCACAGTAACCAACAGCATATAACACGACATCTAATCAACATAACCATTAATGCGCATACAACAACCATATGGTTGCCAGAATAAACAGACACTATAAAACAGGGATCATGTCATACTAAGCGATTTCACACACAGTGTGAATTGGTCAATAGATGATATGAATCTGGAAAACAGAGGTAGGAGGTGTTAGAACAATCATAAGCTGTTATTAGAGTTCATTGTTTTTGCTTTTGACACTACTCTAAACCAACTAACATGAACATCATCTCCGAGCAGTAAGAACCATATTTATTCTATCCTGTTCATTCAGCCTTCCAGGAATATGCTTAGGATGTGGAATACGACAAGGCATGCTTCACTGTGAACACAATCCTTCAGCAAAATGTACTATCACTATCTATGTGGAATAGTTGTGTAATGCTGATATCACATCTCACTTCTAAATGGGTGGTACCAAGGCCAGACAGATTACACTGTTCACATTACCCCTAAACACATGCACATTGATCATGAAGTCAAACACTGGAAATTGCCACTTTGGTTTGGATGACATGAAAAAACTGAAGGCAATTTCATAATGTTAACGGGATGGAATGCTATAAAAACTTATGTGGAATTGCTGGTTTGGATTAGCAGATAGTAATGGGACTGTGCAACTCGATAGCCTGGACACTGATCATTATAATGGAAGATCACACAGTCATGTTTCTTAGTGAAAAGATATGTAGTCATATATTTCATTTCAGAGCCATCTGCAGTGGGGAATAGTCCTGATAGAATGCCCGTTGGGAACTGGTTTGAGTGTTTACTCACATGATGGTATTGTACTGCTCGAAGATGAAGAAAATGTCTTCATAGTTGTGAGAGTTGGCTATTAACACCTACAAAGACAAAAACAATGTCTCATTCCGAACAATATTAAGATTAAATACAGCATTTAAGCTCAAGGTCAATCCACATTGAACATCAATTGTTAAAATGTTCAACATAACCAGACATGTACACACTCTGTAGCCAATATTATGTCAACATGTATAACAATCTGTATTCTGTGAGGAGTGGTCAAGAGGCCCTCTCGGATGGTCCTAACACCTCCTACTCCAAGTTAGCGGGCCCCCACCGTCTGTGCCCGCGGCCCGTCTCCCTCTTCCACGCCGTGGTGTGGGATCAGGGGGTGCCACTACAGCAGGTGGCTGGGGTTCATGGGTGGGCGATGTCTGAGATGAGGAGGCAGACATCTCAGGTTGAGATTGGACAACCGAAGGCTGGAGAGGTATGGGCTGGCGACGGAGATTACGCAACAATGCGCGTCTCTCCCGGCTTGCGCGTTCCTCATATCTCTCCATCCTTCGGTTGTGCCTCCTCATCTCAGCATATATGGCACGTGTGGTGGCTGAGATGACCCTATTTCCAGCCAGGATGGCCCTGCTAACAGCCAATTGTCTTTCGCTAATGTCCAGCATTTGCCTTGCTCGCTGGCTTTGGGCCTGGTCCTCTTCGTCAATGTGAGCCATGGTGTGCCGTAATTGGCCAGGGAGATGTGGCAGAGGACCTGGAGGTTGGGCGGCTGGCGGCTGGGCGGCCGGCGACTCCGCGGCCGGCGACTCCACAGCCGGCGACTCCGCGGCCGGCGACTCCGCGGCCGGCGACTCCGCGGCCGGCGACTCCGCGGCCGGCGACTCCGCGGCCGGCGACTCCGCGGCCGGCGACTCCGCGGCTCTTCCTCCCGGGGCACTTCCTCCCGGGGCACTTCCTCCCGGGGCACTTCCTCCCGGGGCACTTCCTCCAGGGGCACTTCCTCCAGGGGCACTTGGGGCCGGGGCACTTCCTCCAGGGGCACTTGGGGCCGGGGCACTTCCTCCTGGGGCACTTCCTCCAGGGGCACTTCCTCTCGGGGCACTTCCTGCCGGGGCACTTGGGGCCGGGGCACTTCCTCCCGGGGCACTTGGGGCCGGGGCACTTGTGGTCGGGGCACCTCCTCCCGGGGCCCATGGTGGAGCCCAGGCTGAGTGCGGTGCCCCGTATGACGGCGGAGCACAGTATGAGGGGGGAGCCCAGGGTGAGGGCTGTGCCCAGGGTGAGGGCTGTGCCCAGGGTGAGGGCGGAGCCCATGATGAGGGCGGAGCACCAGATGAGGGTGGAGCCAAGGATGAGGGCTGTGCCCAGGATGAGGGCGGAGCCCAGGATGAGGGTGGAGCCGCTGAGGGTGGAGCCGCTGAGGGTGGAGCCGCTGAGAAAGGCACAGGATGGTGTGGCTGGTGCAGGCCCTGAGGTGGCCACGCCGAAGAGGGCCCGGGCATCACTTCCCGCTCCGTATGAGCAAGTGATGTGGATGGTCCCGGGCCCTCCTGAATGTCCTGGGCCACTTCAGCCCTTCCTGCCTCCTCCTCTTCTGAATCTGTGGATACTGCAATGGAATAAACATATATTTCAGTTGGTTGCCATACACAATTGCAAGCTATGCATTTACATATCATTGACATCATGGTCACCTGTGAGCGACTGTGGTGCTTGTGTTACACAGATGAGCCACGGGCTGCATAATGAGCATTGTGGATTATGGCTCATATGAATGTGTACTGCATGTGCCTCAGACACGTGCTCTGCTGCATCTGCTGTGCAGTGTGTGAGACTGACCAATCTGACCAGTTTCCAGCAATGGTTGTTAATATGCAGCTGAGACATGGGCCAGGTTAGGACAGTATATGACACACATGCAGTGCTACAGAGTCTGTATCCACATATGCCGCACAGCCAAATCTTTAGTCACAATTGCAGTGGAGGCCAAAGTCAGGCCTGAATTTGGGGATAGCCATGCTGCATCCAGCTGAGAATATCATTCTCCAAGTCATTAAGTCTAATTGACTCATCTGTTCACAACAAGGAAATCCACATATCCAGGCCTTTGCGCAGCCCAGCAAGTTTGACTTTGGACACCCTGCTCTATTGCAATCAATCTGGATATAATTTGAAATTGACATATCAGGGAGACAAATTATGAACAGGATAGGTTTGCTACCAGGACTGAAATGGTTATTGTCGCACCATACATTTTTAGTCAACCATCGGGCTTACAGTGCTATTGTATGTGAATTATCCCAGTGTGTGGGCAGGGGTGTAGGAGGCCATATAATTCTTGAGCAAGGGTGGGCAGGTTCGGGCCTGGAGGGCCACACAGGTGAGCCAATCGCCTTTTCAGTCATCCGGATTGACTCACCTGTGCCCAAAAAGGATATCTTGAAAGTCCGGCATGTATGTGGCCCTCCTTACCCACCCCTGTTCTAGAGGGATACAGCTCATTATATACAACAGCCAGAACACAAGCCTATTTATACATACATACATACATACATACATACAGCATGTTATCTGCAGGCTTTTAGACAGACCATCCCCCCACAATCTCAGCCAACCATGTGTGTGATATGATACTCACGTTGCAGGGTGTTAGGACAATCTGTGTCCATCTGCCCTGGTATTCCCACCACAGATTCAGAAGGGATGAAGCGCATCACTGTCCTCTCCCATTCCTTGTAAACATAAGTGACCGCGGGCCCACCACCAGTCTGACGTGCTGCTGCTGCCTCATCGGACATCTTTCTTTTCACAGCCATCTTTAAATCGTCGAACTTGTGCCGCACTAACCTCCAGTCCCTATTAGTAACCCCTACTGCCGACACAGCTCTGGCAATTTGGGACCAGGCCTGGCGCCTCTGGCTGGCATTAATGTCTCTGCCACCACATATAATTTCCTGGCGGGCACAGATTTCCCTAAGGAGAACCTGGATCTCCTCTCGGCTATAATTGGGGGTCCTGGGCCTTGCCACAACACGTTGCCTTACAAACGGTGCCTGGTCTTCCTGTTCTATCCCCGGGGCCGCTCCCTCATCCCCACTACCTCCCACCAAGGGATCAGGCCCCTGACCCTCTGCCCCTTCCACTTGAATTCCTAGCTCTGGGGGCACTTCCCTCCCCCCCTGCTCTCCTCCTTGCTCTCCTCCTCCTCCTCTCCCTCCACCTCCTCCTCCTCCTCCTCCTCTCCCTCCACCTCCTCCTCCTCCTCCTCCTCTCCCTCCTCCTCCTCTCCCTCCTCCTCCTCTCCCTCCTCCTCATCCTCCTCTCCTCCTCATCCTCCTCCTCTCCTCAGATGTTCTCCTCACTCTCCTCCGCGCCTCTCTTGCCTTACCACCTCCTCTCCTCTAAACTCCTCAGAAAATAAATTAACGATAAATCAAGATAATCTTTGTGTTGGTTTAGGAGGTAAAAAAAGATGCAAGTATTATGTGTAGTATTATGTGTGGGGGGAGGGGGGGGGGAGGTCTTGGGGGGGTGTAGGTGTGCAGTGGCCTACCACTAGGTGTAGCTATGTGTATGAATTATGTGATATCAGTAATTATGTGTATTGTAAACAAAGGGTTAAATTATCTGCTAGTTAAAAAATTGAAATTCTCGCCTCTCTCCTCTCTCTTCTCGCTCACCAAAAACCCACCAACGCCTAGACCTGTGTGTCTACTTGCAAAAGCTCCAGCACAGTCAATTATGTTCTGTTTTTGGCTCCCTTTTAAAGGCATACTGCCGTCAGGTTAAGTGGTACGTATCACGTATTTCGCGCACTTTTCATACGCAAAGTGATCCGAGATATCGTAACTCATGCCAAATCCTAACGTTTACGCATTCGCATCCATCGCTCATATCTCGCAGCCCTTTGAATTTAATAGCGTCGGAAATGGTTTCATTTTTAAACTACGTAGGACTTGCGTTTTCACCTATTATTTCCGCAGCTTGAATTTAATAGGGCCCTAAGTTTACAACAACTAAATTTCAATATTAAACTACATACAATTGTAAAACACATAGAGAACAGTGCTTACACATTGCGGACTAACTTTAAGGTCTTGCCTTCTCTTTTTAGAGAACAACTTTTACACAAAGAAAACTCTATGTGCCATTTCAAACAATTACTACACCAATAAATAAAGGTCAACCATTAAAATCTACCAATAAATAAAGATTTCAGTCATAATTCATAGAACTACTGTTTATGCACGATTAGCCCCACAAAACACTTGCCTTCCATTATTTCAATCAATTCTCTTCAAATGTTAATTACCTATGTTATAGTTTATAACATTACAAGTTTCTAAAACAATCCTTTAATGTTAATTCCTTACATAGATAAGAAAGTTCAAGTTTACCAGAATATACTTTTAAGTTCCTTGCTTACACATATTACAAAGTTCATCTTAACAGCACAAGCACCTTTTCAGACACAATGTAAATTTTCGATTTCAGATTAAACATTAATCAAGGGAGTAATCCTATCGCCACTTAACAGTAAGGAATTAATTTGTTTTCCGCTTTCATACAATTGCCTATGTTTCAAAAAGGCTTTTTACTGTTTGCCTTCCTCTTCATTCAATGTATATTTCAGTTAACAGTTCTTGAACTACAAGTTGCATGTTAAAAAAACATTACCTCAAGTTTACAGTACTGATTAATCTACAGTTCAACTGTTATTACCTTCAAATGTTAACACTTTTACTACAAAACTCATTAACAGTTACTCAATAAGAACATTTTCTAAAAATTAACATGTTTAATATAACAATTACACTTACTTTGACATAACTAAAACCTTACAAGTGTCAAATATGTATATTACTAACTAAACAAATTTACAAACATAAATATCTCATTGCCGTAATTTTTTTGACGGGAAAGTCGCTAGTAGTAAAATATTTTGGAGAGTTACTGCTCTGTGAGTGCTGTCATTCTAAAATAGTTTATAGGAAATTGTCGAACATATGAAGGGTCCGCTTCACAGTAGCTATACGAAGGATTAAAGACTAAGTCAAACACTTCCTAAACACTATTTGCAATTAATTAAAACAGATGTAAACACTGAAAACATGATAGACTGTTCATGTTGCAGGACTGTACATCAGTCTCAGTTGGAGGCAGTACATCTGTCTCATCGAAGGCTATACATCTTGATGGACTAGATACTGTACATCTGCTTGGTCTCTAGACTGTACATACTGAAGGACTAGAGACTGTACATTTGCATTGCCTGGAGTTTGTACTTTTTAATGTACAGGTTGATGTACATATCATTGAATTGTAGATTCTTTATCTGGATATGAACTGTAGGGGTTGTTTTGTAAGACTGGGGTGGAAGCTGTTGGAGCATTGTCAGTGATCTTGTTGGTGATTGTTCAGGGGCCTGCATAGGGATCAAAAAGTACAGACAATAATAATGGTGGGGGCATCGTTTAAGTTGAATGTGAGGCTCCACAAGCAGCTCTTCAACATACTTTTTGCACAAATATTAAAAGGGGAGCAAACTGCTTGTGTCTGTGTTAAACTTTCTCAGCTAGCCGGTGTTCCTTTTTCATAGATTGCTCCCCTTTTCCAATAACTCATCAGAGGTTGCCTCATCACTGTGGCTCTGTGTGCTACACATAACTTTATAATGAATACTTCATAAAAAATGGAGGGCTCAGATTAGTATTGCATATGTCTATTTGCCATCAATTTATGCTTGTGATAGAAACGTGGTCAATGACTAAAAATGCATATACTTTGGGACCAAAACCATTTCTGTGTGTTATAAATGTATAGTGTCTGATGTTGGTTTGTATATGAAATGCACAAGTCTCTTTGATACAGTGCTTATAGCAACCTGGATGACATTGTTGTGTGCATTTGCAAACAAATACATTTTGTGGGAACATTTCTATAGTTAGTTAATAATACTTTGAGAAATTGCTATGACTGAATGCATCCAGAGCAATGTGATGTATACCAGACTGGTACAGATGATGTTCCTACTCACGCCATTTGGCGAATGAATGATGTGTTCATGCTAACAGTTGATTAGATTAATCACATTCCAGTGTATGTACATGTTTAGTGTCAAAAAGGAGTAGCAATAAGTACTTTTCCCACATGTTTTATGTTTCTTACTTGGGAAGACCACCATAATTTTTCATAGTGATATTGTACTCTGCACACATTGTCCTCTTGCCATCTCTCTGTCAATCAAGGAAGCTATGTTTGAATGACTCTCGATTCCATAACACATGATCCAAACTGTTGACCTTAACAATAATTTTCTGCCACATACTGTTCTTCTGTGCCTAGTGGACCTCTCTGTCCCCCAAAATCCTGTGTAGCTTGTTACTTATTATTGCAGCTGATATATGGGCATTATTACCAGTGCTGTTGTAACTTGGGACCCTGGTTTCCTTTTCTATATCGGACACACTTCCACCATTTTGTTATACTGTCTACCTTTCATCTCTCCTTGGCTGGGTCCCGATGTCTGTGCCTGGGAAGAACACTGTCATATTTGCTTGCAGTTTATCTATCCTGTGATCTCCCCTTCTCTTTCTCTGGTCACAGTGACCTTTTTCTTCCTCTCCTCTTTCTGCCTATTCCTAGACCTACATCCATTCCTCTCCCTAATTCTTTCTGTCTCCACACTCTTGCCCCCCCCCCCTCCACTGCTTTCCATCTGTCCCCTACATCCTCCCTTCATGTAATCTTTCCCACAGTCATATCTAAGCACACACACACACATTCCCAATGTCTCTTAGTCTTCAACCTTGTTCTACACACAGTCACAAATACAAATAAAAGTTTGCATATGTAATAGAACAAAAGTGTAAATTCTATGTTTGATGTGTGAGGATATATTTGCTATGTGATTATATATAGTTGAATGTTCTATATATGTATATGGCTAGAGAAGTTATGTACATGATTGTAGAGTATATGTACATAGGTGGGGAGGCCATGTACTATATCTAGGGGAAGAGTATGTTTATAGGTTTGGAGGGTGTGTGTGTATGGGTGTAGGGATTATATATGTGTGTGGGGAAGGTATGTATAGTGGGGTAAAGGCATATGTTAGTGTTTGGAAGTGCTGCATTTGTTAATGTATGTATCACATATAATAGTTGTCAAACTACGAATCGTCGCAAAGCGAGTGATGCAGTTTGGTCCGCAAATACAGACCCCCATAAGCACTTAATTAACCCCTCACTCATGGGGGTAAATACAGACCCCCATAAACCCCTAATTAACCCTGTCATTCATGGGGGTCAATATAGACCCGAATAAGCCCTTCATTAACCCTGTCAATCATGGCGGTCAATACAGACCCCCATAAGCCCTTCGTTAACTGTGTCACTCATGGGGGTCAATACAGACCCCCATAAGCACTTCATTAACCCCCTCACTCATGCGGGTCAATATAGACCCCCATAAGCCCTTCATTAACCCTGTCACTTATGGGGGTCAATACAGACCCACATAAGCCCTTCATTAACCCGGTCACTCATGGGGGTCAATACAGCACCCCATAAGCCCTTAATTAACCCCCTCACTCATGGGGGTCAATACAGACCCCCATAAACCCCTAATTAACCCTGTCACTCATGGGGGTCAATACAGAGCCCCATAATACATATAATTAACTCTGGCACTCATGGGGGTCAATACAGAACCCCATAAACCCTTAATTTACCCTGTCACTCAGGAGAGTCAATACAGCACCCCATAAGCCCTTCATTAACCCCCTCACTCATGGGGGTCAATACAGACCCCCATAAACCCCTAATTAACCCTGTCACTCATGGAGGTCTATACAGACCCTCATAAGCCTCTATTTAACCCCATCAGTCCCATAAGGTTATATTAAGACCATTATGGGCCTGTTACAACCCAACATTAACCACATAAGTGCCATCAAGGACCATCATAACACAAAGTATAAACACTACACTGCACTATACCCCCCAATAAAACATTAAATATCAACTAAACACCCTCTACACTAACCTATTAACACCTACACTACCTACCTACCCCCTAATAACCCCCCACCACTCTAAATACAGAAAATAAAAAAAAATAAAGTCACAAAAAATAAAAAATCTACATTACATAAAATAAATAAACTAAATCACAAAAAAGAAAAAATCTACATTACAGAAAAGAAAAAAACCTAAATATCAAAAAATAAAAAAGGAACATTACAGAAAATAAAAAAAATAATTACAACCCCCCCTCCCCGACTACAGAAAATAAAATAAAAATTACACACCTGAAAAGGAAATACATACAATACAAATACATACAATACAAATAAAATGAAATACAATACAATACACCCCTATCTAATATACAATACATCCTATCTATCTAATATACATCCCCCAATCTATCTAATATACATTACCCAATCTATCTAATATACAATAAATATTATCTAATATACATCCTATCTATCTAATATACTTCCCCCAATCTATATAAATAAAAACTACAATCTAATATACAATACATGCTATGCTATCTATATAAAACACATACCCCTAGCTAACATACAATAAATGATATCTATATATAAAATAATCTAATTCTAAGCTAAAATAAAATAATTAAGACCACTTACCTTTGCAGATGTCCCTTCAGATCAACCACCTAGGGAAAAAAAAAATTAGTGCAATACATTTACAGTAAATAAATAAACATTCTAATATTCTAAACATTCTAAATATTCTACTCACCTTTCCAGCATGTCCCGTCCTTCTTCTTTTCTTCTTCTCCAGTGCGACCCCTGTTAAAAAAAACATAACATTAGTACACATACATAAGCATAAAAACAAAATAAAATAAACATAATCTACATTGTACTTACCTCCCCACGATGTCTCCGGCCTCCTCCTCTTCTGCCCCACCTTGGAACCACGCTTTAATAAAATAAAAATAAAAATATAACAGACATCCGCACTCGCAGACATTCCCGATGCTAATGAGCCTCCCGGAGACTTTTCCGGAAGAAAATAGGCAATGGCGCCTTCTGATTGATTGAAAACGCTGTCTATCAAATTCACCCAATCAGGAGGCGCCAATGTGTGAGCCATTCAGAAAGGGATACACCCTAAAATCCCACTCTGATTTGGATAATGCACCTGTCATTCTTTATTTAAACCAATCACAAGGCGCAGATGCCTTCAGCCAATCACAATGGAATACACCCCCACAGGGTGATTGGCTGGAGGCATCTGCGCATTCTGATTGGTTGCACTGACAATAGCCAATCACAATGGAATACACCCCTACGTACTGATTGACTGAAGACATTTGCACCTTCTCATTGGCTGTTGTCAATGTCAATCAGTATTACAGCCAATGAGAAGGCGCAGATGTCTTCAGCCAATCACCGCGTGGTGGTGTATCCCATTGTGATTCGCTGATGGCAATATAGCCTTCGAAATGGTTAAAATAAAGATTGACAGGTGCGTTATCCAATCAGAGTGGGATTTTGGGGTGTATCCCTTTCTCATTGGTTCACAATTGGCGTCTTCTCATTGGCTGAATTTGATAGACAGCATTTTCAGCCAATCAGAAGCCACCATTGCCAATTTTATTCTGGAACACTCCATAGGAAGCTCATTAGCGTCGGGGAGTGGATGTGTGTTGTTTTTTTTTTTTAAAAAAATTTAGATCGCGGATGCTTCCAGGGCCCATGCAGGGCAGAAGATGAGGAGGCCGGAGACATCGCGGGGAAGTACGTACAATGTAGATTATGTTTATTTTACTTTGTTTTAGCTTAGAATTAGGGTTGCTATATAGAGATAGCATGTACTGTATATTAGATACATTGGGGGCTGTATAGTCCATAGATAGTATTTATTGTATATTAGATAGATAGGGGGATGTATATTAGATAGATATGATGTATTTTTTTCATAGATAGTATTGTATCGTATTGCATTTAATTGTATTGTATTGTATGTATTATATGTATTTCCTTTTCAGGTGTGTCATTTTTTTTTCTGTAGTGGGGGGGGTTGTAATGTATTTTTTTATTTTCTGTAATGTTCCTTTTTTATTTTTTGTGATTTAGGTTTATTTATTTTATGTAATTTAGATTTTTGATTTTTGATGACTTTAGTTTTTTTGATTTCTGTAATTACAGTGGTGGAGAGGGAGTTATTAGGGGGTAGGTAGTGTAGTGTAGGTAGGTAGTGTGGTGTTAATATATTAGTGTAGAGGGTGTTTAGTTGATATTTCATGTTTCATTGGGGGGGGTATAGTGCAGTGTAGTGTTTATACTTAGTGTCATGATGGTCCTTGAGGACCGTCATGGCACTTATGTGGTTAATGTTGGGTTGTAACAGGCTGATAATGGTCATAATATACCCTTATGGGACTGATGAGGTTAAATAGAGGCTTATGAGGGTCTGGATAGACCCCCATAAGTGACCAGGTTAAAATGGTGTAGTGCTTACACTTTGGGTCATGAGGGTCCTGGATGACCCTCATGGCACTTATAGTGTTATTACATGCGTTCATTAGTGTGTTAGAGGGGTCTATATAGTTGAGGCAAACAGTAGACTCACATTGTGTGACAAACAGCATTTCAACAATTTCTTTTATTGACCGTCATTTTTTGACGGGCAAGTCGCTAGTATGTGTATATCTATAATGGGGGAAGGAAAGTCTTCTGCTGCATAGGAACCTGGAACTTTAGAACTATGAACCAAGACAAACTGGACATGGTCAAACATGACAAGATTAATTGTTGATATCCTGAAAATAAGTGAACTTAAATGGACTGGAGTGAGACATTTCATATGGTCAAGAATCCAGTGAAGAAAAGGAGTAGCCATCATAGTCAAGCAAAGGATGGCCAGACCAGTGTGTGGTTACAACCCAATAATGACTTATATTTGAATTCCAAGCAAGCCATTTAACATCACAGTTATCCAAGTCTGTGCTCCAACCATGGATATTGAAGAGGATATTTAACACTATATATATATATATTATATATATATATATATATATATATATATATATATATATATATATCACATACATAGTTTTGAGCAATACGGTTTGTCGCTAACACTTGCGGGCTTGCACAGCTAGCTGGCAGCAACTGCGGCCCTCACAAAGCGAGGCAACGCTACCCCTAACCATGCAAAACAACACCAGGCACATAAGACTGCAAAGCGGGACTTAGAAAAAAACAAATAACGACCCACAGAACCAAAAAATCCAAGGTCAAAATAATACGAAGTTAATGGCCGAACCGCGCACATCCAAAATCAACAAATCCACAAAGAAAATAAAAAATAAAATAAACATCACAACACAATTTGCACTGTTTCGGAAATGAAAAATCGCCTAAGCAATAAAAAATGGTGGACGAAACAAAACAAAACGAGGCTACACGACCCCAAACCACGGAAAACACCACCAGGCACATAAGACTTTTATCCAAGAACGTACGAGGTACAAAATACACTATTAGGAAGTACAGAAAATGCTCCAGACCCGCATAACACATAGACAATCACAGCCATTTTACAACACTAACTTGAAACTAATAACACTACCATTATAAAATGGCGATTTACACAACTAAACAAACGCTTTGCCCTCGTGCACCCAGCCTTTTTATACTGCACACTTGACACATTGCTGACACTTAGACCTCAAAACAGCAACAGTCCAAATGTACATTGTATGCTGCAGGAAAATACAAACAGATTGTTAGCTCTTCAGGATATTGATTGCTGCATATACAGGGAGTGCAGAATTATTAGGCAAATGAGTATTTTGACCACATCATCCTCTTTATGCATGTTGTCTTACTCCAAGCTGTATAGGCTCGAAAGCCTACTACCAATTAAGCATATTAGGTGATGTGCATCTCTGTAATGAGAAGGGGTGTGGTCTAATGACATCAACACCCTATATCAGGTGTGCATAATTATTAGGCAACTTCCTTTCCTTTGGCAAAATGGGTCAAAAGAAGGACTTGACAGGCTCAGGAAAGTCAAAAATAGTGAGATATCTTGCAGAGGGATGCAGCACTCTTAAAATTGCAAAGCTTCTAAAGCGTGATCATCGAACAACCAAGCATTTCATTCAAAATAGTCAACAGGGTCGCAAGAAGCGTGTGGAAAAACCAAGGCGCAAAATAACTGCCCATGAACTGAGAAAAGTCAAGCGTGCAGCTGCCATGATGCCACTTGCCACCAGTTTGGCCATATTTCAGAGCTGCAACATCACTGGAGTGCCCAAAAGCACAAGGTGTGCAATACTCAGAGACATGGCCAATGTAAGAAAGGCTGAAAGACGACCACCACTGAACAAGACACACAAGCTGAAACGTCAAGACTGGGCCAAGAAATATCTCAAGACTGATTTTTCTAAGGTTTTATGGACTGATGAAATAAGAGTGAGTCTTGATGGGCCAGATGGATGGGCCCGTGGCTGGATTGGTAAAGGGCAGAGAGCTCCAGTCCGACTCAGACGCCAGCAAGGTGGAGGTGGAGTACTGGTTTGGGCTGGTATCATCAAAGATGAGCTTGTGGGGCCTTTTCGGGTTGAGGATGGAGTCAAGCTCAACTCCCAGTCCTACTGCCAGTTCCTGGAAGACACCTTCTTCAAGCATTGGTACAGGAAGAAGTCTGCATAGTTCAAGAAAAGTGTACAAAATGGCGGGATAAATATGAACTAAATAAATTTTATTAAATACATGACAGCGACGTCTTTAAAAGCAAGGGATATTAAAAACACTAATAAGGGGAATAAAAAAAGGGCAGATGTAGGGAATAGCAAGTAACCCTGTAGCACTGATATTGTGCAATGTGGGACTCTAAAGTGAGTGGGTATTGCTATTCACACCTAGCGGGCAAGCCAAGATATTTTCAAAAAGTTCCCAGGGCAAAAAAGCCCTAAAATATTATAAGTGATGTATATACAAAGCACCCTTATGCTGAAATGAATATCCTCCAAATATCTAGAGGATGACTTAAATAAAGCAATATTTTTGCAAAAACATAGGTAAAAAGATGCCTTACTGATAAACCTATTGTACTTTTATAAAGTTACCAAGAAGTTGTACCTATATAGGCAGAGTTTGCAAAAAGCTCAATTTGGAGCACAAATAAAGTTATCAAGAACAGCTATATATTACACAGCATAGGATTCAAGATGTGTCTGTGTGCACAAATAAGTAACTAGCTGCCATATGGTACAACAAGTACCTAGAGATGTGTGTGCAAAATGAAGGCTGTTCCCCAACTTAAAAGTTGTACAGGTGGTAATATCAGGTACTTGCAGACATATTATGCCACTAGTGGGATATAAGGGGCTTTAAGCTAGGCCATAACTGCAGCAGATTCGCGCTTCCTGGAAAGCTTGGCCGCTAGGTTTGCAACGCGCATGCGCACGTCTAACGTGATGACGTACGCAGCGTGGTTGCTAGGAGCCTGACGCGTTTCGACGTATCACGTCTTTGTCAAAGGGAAATTGTATAACGCTGTCTCTGAGAGCTTTATATAGGGAGCTGTCACCAAGGCAACATGAAAGTAGTACATGCATTGCCCGTAACGGGTCAAAAAAATAATGCAAATGGCATAGAAATTACGTTAGTATATACAAAAGGCCACTGAGATGGATGTTAAAACGCTAATGAAAACCAATGCAATAGTATGGTATCAATGCATAGGTCATATAGACAAGTTAGGAAGGCTAGTAGTAAGAAGTGTAGTGTGAAAGCTATTACATTTAAATTATGTGAGTAAACAAAAGATAAAAACAAAAAATGGTACCAAGGGTGAAAGGCCGTTATATAAAAGGAAAAGTGAGCTCCATTATATAATAGAGAGTGGGAGAGGAATATAGAGATATGTGTAGCAGAATTTTGGGAGATAATAGCACATACAAGGTGATCCAAAAAAATCCAACCAACGAGTACAAGACACTCTTGAAAACTATTTTGGATAATGCAATGAAAGAGGACCTTATTGATGAGCAAACCTATAGGTTTTTATACCCCAAATTTCCTACCATCTCGATTTTCTATTCCCTCCCTAAAATTCATAAAAAGAAATCACCAATCCCTGGTAGGCCTATTGTATCCGGCACTGATAACCTGTCCCATAACGTCAGCATATTTATTGACCACTATCTGAGAGAATTGGTAGAAAGTCTCCCCTCTTATGTCAAAGATACAAATGACATTTTAAAACAGCTGGATGACCTCCATATACCTGAATCAGCATGGCTAGCCTCTATAGATGTGGAGGCATTATACAGCAGCATACCACATGGGTACGGTATAGAGGCCCTAAGTTACTTTCTAAGTATGAAAGGTGTTACTCACACAAAATTTAATGGTCTTCTTTTGGAACTTTTGGAATTCGTGTTAAAACATAATTACTTTACGCATAATAACAAATGGTATCACCAGCAAAAAGGGACAGCCATGGGTACACCATGTGCTCCCAGTTATGCCAATTTGTTCCTGGGCTGGTGGGAAGAGAAATTTGTTTTCCATGAATCTACATCCTCACTCTCTGAGCACGCATTAGTATGGCGGCGCTATATTGATGATGTGTTAGTGGTTTGGACAGGCACTGAGTTTGAATTTGAACAATTCATGTCTGACCTTAATACCAATGACTTGGGCCTTAAATTCACCTACGAGTTAAACCTATCCTCCATCACATTTCTAGATCTGTTGATAACCAAAGATGAGGAAGGAAAGATATCAACCACTACTTATAGGAAGGATACTGCCACGAACTCTCTGTTGACTTGGGATAGCCAGCATTATGAACCCCTTAAAAGGGGGATACCAAGAGGTCAATACCTTCGAATAAGGAGGAATTGCAGCTCTGATGCAGAGTTCAAACTAGAGGCAGATAAATTAAGAACTAGATTTAGAGACAGAGGTTACTCAAATAAATGTCTCAAATCTGCCTTTAACTATGCATCTAACTGCAAGAGATCTGAACTTTTGAATGGCCCTAGCAAGAATACAGATAAGGAAAGCAAACTATCTCGCTGTATTATGACTTTTGGCTATGATTCCGAGGCTATCAGAGACATTTTATCTAGACATTGGCATTTATTGAGGAGTGACGAGGATCTAAAAGATGTTCTAACACCAAAGGCCTCCATCACATACCGTAGGGGCAAGAACTTGAAAGATAGACTGGTCCATAGTTCTTTTAATGAACAGAAACCAGGGACCTGGTTAAAACCCCTAACAGGGTGTTTCAAATGTAGCAGATGTAAATTCTGCAGGTATGTTACACCTTTGAAAATATATGAGCATCCTATTACTGGGGAAAAATATAAGATAAAAGAATTTATGAACTGTTGTTCTACGGCGGTTATCTATGTGGCCACCTGTATTTGCAGGAAGATCTATGTAGGAAAAACGAGGCGCCAGCTGCGCCGCAGGATTGGTGAGCATATCTACAGTATCAAGAATGCATTGGATACACCAATTGCCCGCCATGTCAAGTATTGTCACAACAATAGAAGTGAAGTTTTATCTTTTTGTGCAATAGACCAGGTACATATAGGCCCAAGACAGGGTGACCTGGAGAGAAAATTACTACAATGTGAGGCACGCTGGATATACCAATTGAAGGCTCAAGCACCTTATGGACTTAATGAGGGGTTTACTTTTACGCCCTTCATCTAGTACTTTGTCCTTCTCTCTTTTTATGTATATAACTTTTTCTGTCCACTTTTTGGTAGGCCTTGTTGTCTCATAGACCCTTTGTAAACTTCAACCCTCACAGAGTCTCAGTCCTCTTCACAATCAATATATAATATTTTTCTGTCCACCTTTTGGTAGGCCGTGTTGTCTCATAGACACTTTGTACACTTCAACCCTCACAGAGTCTTAGTCTGCTTTACAATCTTGTATATTCACCCTAACAAGTATTTGCGCTCACTTTCTGTTCATCCCATTAGTTAGACCTTCAGTGCATTAGCACCTTTTATTTTTTACATAAGTAATCTGCTATAGGCACCTATCACCATAGTCAACACATACCTTAGAGTATATGTTTTTCCCTCTAGCACTAGCTTTCCAGCTTTATTTACACATCTTATATCACTTAACACTTTGAGACTTCAGTCCCATTATATAGATTTTGTCTCTTGGTCTCCCACTCTTTATTATATAATGGAGCTCACTTTTCCTTTATATAACGGCCTTTCACCCTTGGTACCATTTTTTGTTTTTATCTTTTGTTTACTCACATAATTTAAATGTAATAGCTTTCACACTACACTTCTTACTACTAGCCTTCCTAACTTGTCTATATGACCTATGCATTGATACCATACTATTGCATTGGTTTTCATTAGCGTTTTAACATCCATCTCAGTGGCCTTTTGTATATACTAACGTAATTTCTATGCCATTTGCATTATTTTTTTGACCCGTTACGGGCAATGCATGTACTACTTTCATGTTGCCTTGGTGACAGCTCCCTATATAAAGCTCTCAGAGACAGCGTTATACAATTTCCCTTTGACAAAGACGTGATACGTCGAAACGCGTCAGGCTCCTAGCAACCACGCTGCGTACGTCATCACGTTAGACGTGCGCATGCGCGTTGCAAACCTAGCGGCCAAGCTTTCCAGGAAGCGCGAATCTGCTGCAGTTATGGCCTAGCTTAAAGCCCCTTATATCCCACTAGTGGCATAATATGTCTGCAAGTACCTGATATTACCTCCTGTACAACTTTTAAGTTGGGGAACAGCCTTCATTTTGCACACACATCTCTAGGTACTTGTTGTACCATATGGCAGCTAGTTACTTATTTGTGCACACAGACACAGCTTGAATCCTATGCTGTGTAATATATAGCTGTTCTTGATAACTTTATTTGTGCTCCAAATTGAGCTTTTTGCAAACTCTGCCTATATAGGTACAACTTCTTGGTACCTTTATAAAAGTACAATAGGTTTATCAGTAAGGCATCTTTTTACCTATGTTTTTGCAAAAATATTGCTTTATTTAAGTCATCCTCTAGATATTTGGAGGATATTCATTTCAGCATAAGGGTGCTTTGTATATACATCACTTATAATATTTTAGGGCTTTTTTGCCCTGGGAACTTTTTGAAAATATCTTGGCTTGCCCGCTAGGTGTGAATAGCAATACCCACTCACTTTAGCGTCCCACATTGCACAATATCAGTGCTACAGGGTTACTTGCTATTCCCTACATCTGCCCTTTTTTTATTCCCCTTATTAGTGTTTTTAATATCCCTTGCTTTTAAAGACGTCGCTGTCATGTATTTAATAAAATTTATTTAGTTCATATTTATCCCGCCATTGTGTACACTGTATATTTGGGGTGGAAAACACCCAGGGAAATCCAAATCCTCACTTTTCTTTCTTTGATAGTTCAAGAAAAACATGATTTTCATGCAGGACAATGCTCCATCACACGCGTCCAAGTACTCCACAGCGTGGCTGGCAAGAAAGGGTATAAAAGAAGAAAATCTAATGACATGGCCTCCTTGTTCACCTGATCTGAACCCCATTGAGAACCTGTGGTCCATCATCAAATGTGAGATTTACAAGGAGGGAAAACAGTACACCTCTCTGAACAGTGTCTGGGAGGCTGTGGTTGCTGCGGCACGCAATGTTGATGGCGAACAAATCAAAACACTGACAGAATCCATGGATGGCAGGCTTTTGAGTGTCCTTGCAAAGAAAGGTGGCTATATTGGTCACTGATTTGTTTTTGTTTTGTTTTTGAATGTCAGAAATGTATATTTGTGAATGTTGAGATGTTATATTGGTTTCACTGGTAAAAATAAATAATTGAAATGGGTATATATTTGTTTTTTGTTAAGTTGCCTAATAATTATGCACAGTAATAGTCACCTGCACACACAGATATCCCCCTAAAATAGCTAAAACTAAAAACAAACTAAAAACTACTTCCAAAAATATTCAGCTTTGATATTAATAGTTTTTTGGGTTCATTGAGAACATGGTTGTTGTTCAATAATAAAATGAATCCTCAAAAATACAACTTGCCTAATAATTCTTCACTCCCTGTATTAATTAGAAAAAGGTAAAATATATTAATTTATTATTTAATTAATTAATGAATTATTATTAAAAAATATATATAAAAAAGAGCAGGGGAGAGGCTCACAATGAGCGTCAAAGGCACTCATTGTGACACAAGCGATGAGCGTCAAAGACTCTCAGCGCGGGGCTCACAACGAGCACCGAGGGTGCTCAGAGTAGCACAAGTACACTAGGGGAGAGGCTTGCAATGAGCACCGACTGCGCTCATTGCGAGCCTCGCTATGAGCGCCGAAGGGGGCCTTGCAATATGCGCCGAAGGTGGTCAGACGACCAAAACTACATGAGGGGAGAGGCTTGCAATGAGCGCCAAAGGTACTCAGAGGACTAAAAGCCTTACATTATGTGGCAAACAGCCTTACCTGACTTACAATTTTATTGCCGTAATTTTTTGATAGGCAAGTCGCTAGTATATAAATAAAATACAGAGCCAAAAAATACCTGGAATAACCAGCAAGAGTCATCTCTACACATGATCATCACCAGATAGACAATATAGTAATCAGATTGACTCTATATTTTTGACTCCGATCATGAGCATCTTATTGCAGAATTGAGAATTAAACTGAAGAAAAGAGGGAAAATCATCAGACTAAGTAGATATGAAATAAATAATATCCCTAGTGAATATGCAGTGGAGGTAAAGAATAGATTCAAGGGTTAAGAAATAATAGATTTAATGCCTGAATAACTTTGGACAAAGGTTTCTGACATTATCAACAACACAGCAACAAAGAATATCCTCAAAAGAAAGAAAAACTAAGTAGGCAAATGGCTGTCTGTTGAGGCTCTGAAAGTAGCCCAGGAAAGAAGGAAAGTGAAAGTTACTACGAATGGGAGAGTATTTGTCTAATTGAATGTGGAATTACAGTGGATAGCAATAAGAGACAAAAAAAATTTTTTAAATGAGTGATGTAAAGAAATAGGAGAAGATAACAGAATGAGCAAGTCAAGAGATCTCTTCAAGAAAATTGAGGAGCTCAAGGGACCCTTTCATGCCAAAATAGGTGTGATAAAAGACAAAAATTATATAGATTTAACAGAAACAAATAAGATACACAGATGATACTACTCTGATGGCTATAAGCAAGAACTGAAGGGCCTATTGATGAGGGTGAAAGAAGAGAGTGTAAAAGCTGGTCTGCTGCTCAATGTTAATAAGATAAAGATCATGGCAACCTGCAATCTCAGTTCCTGTCAAAGATATAGGGACAAAGTGGAGGCAGTGAGAGATTTAATTTTCCTGTGCTCCAAGATCTCAGCAGATGGTGACTGCTGTCATGAAATTAAAAGACCTTAGCTTCTGGGTATGAAAGCTATGGCTAGTTTCGACAAGCTATTAAAAAGCAAAGATATTCCACAAACAAAGGTCAGCAAAGTAAATGAGTGAGAGAGAGAGAGGAGAAAGGTATAGAGATAGAGAGACACAGCATAGAGAGACAGACAGCAAAGTGAATGAGAGAGAGAGAGGTACAGAGAGAGAGACGACAGAGAAAGACAGACAGCAAAGTGAGTGAGAGAGAGGTACAGAGATAGTGAGACACAGCACAGAGAGACAGACAGCAAAGTAAGTGAGTGAGAGAGAGAGAGGGAGAATAGAGGTACAGAGAGAGAGAGAGAGAGACAGCACAGAGAGACAGCCAGCAAAGTGAGTGAGAGTGAGAGAGGAGAGAGGTACAGAGAGAGACAGCAAAGAGAGACAGAAAGCAAAGTTAGTGAGTGAGAGAGAGGGAGGGAGAGAGGTAGAGAGAGAGAGAGAGAGACACAGCACACAAAGACAGACAGCAATGCGAAAGAGAGAGGAGGTAGAGAGGTACAGATAGAGAGACACACACACAGCACACAGAAACAGACAGAAAAGTGAGTGAGAGAGAAAGAGAGAGAGGGGAGGAGAGAGGTACAGAGAGAGAGAGAGAGAGAGAGAGAGAGAGAGAGAGAGAGAGAGAGAGAGAGAGAGACAGCACAGAGAGACAGACAGCAAAGTGAGTGAGTGAGAGAGAGAGAGAGAGAAAGAGAGAGAGGAGAGAGGTAAAGAGAGAGAGAGACAGCACAGAGAGACAGATAGCAATGTGAAAAAGAGAGAGAAAGAGGTAGAGTGGTACAGAGAGTTAGACACACACAGCACAGAGAGACAGTCATAAAAGGGAGTGAGAGAGGTACAGAGAGAGAGAGACACACATTGAGTGAGAGCACACAAAGACAGAGAGAACACAGATGGCCCACAGAGAAAGAGAGAGCAGAGAGAGTGCACAGACAGAGGGAAAGAGATAGTGCACAGACAGAGAGCACAAAAAGAGTTAGACAGGGTGGGGTACAGAGTCAGAGACAGGTACAAAGTTGACAGCGCACACAGACAGAGAGAGGGCACACAAACAGCGAGAGAGCACACACAGGAGTTAGGCTACAATGAGCAGCAAAGGCGCTCATCACGAGCCCGGTACCACCTAGGACCAAAGCACATAAAACAACCGAACCATGCAACTGGAATCGCGAGCCCCGTAGGACTTAGGACCGTAGCATGTAAAATGCCTGAACCACGCAACTGGGAAGACCACCAAAAAAACTCAATTATGCCTCAAAGTCACTTACACACTCACACACAGCACAGGGGGTGAGCCAAGGAGCCTGTGAGTGAGGTTGCAAGTTAAAAAACAGGATGAAAGCGAGGATGAAGGCAGTAAAAAACTGCCCGAATGAAATAACACTTAATGCAAGTCAGTAACACTTAACCCAAGGCAGTAACACTAATCTTGAGACCCCTAAACTACATGGGGGAGAGGCTCGCAATGAGCACCGAGGGGCAAAATCTTCACATTGTGCGGCAAACAGCATTGCCAGGTTTACAATTTTATTCCTGTCATTTTTGATGGGAAATTTCCTAGTAACTAATAAAAAGCTTAAAAAATTTGTTTGCAGAACAAAATACAGGCAGATGTTATTATCTCTAAAACTTGCCACCTAGTCTCACACTAACCAATCTATCTTTTATGAGCAAGCTATTAGATACCATGGCATATGCAATGGTACAGTGGACTGCAACAAACATTAAAAAAACACAGTTTGAATCATTCATACAGAAAGAAAATAGGGGGTCATCAATTAAAATATTACATCAGCATTGAAAACACCATGTGAGCACCTGCTACAATATAGAGAGAAAGAAACCATCGCATGCATATCTCTATGGATGGGAGGGTTGAGGAGGGAGGTTGAGGATGAGGAGGGGGGTTGAGGATGAGGAGGGGGGTTGAGGATGAGGAGGGGGGTTGAGGAGGGGGGATGAGGATGGGGGGTGGAGGAGGGGGGATGAGGAGGGAGGTTGAGGTGGAGGATTTTGCTTCAAAGTTCTTTATTTGAATATGTTTTTTTTCCCCCTGAAATTTCCTTCTTAAAATGAGGTGCGTGTTATATGCCGGTGCGTGTTATATGCCGATAAATACGGTACTTTGAGGAAATTTGGAGACCACACAGGAAATAAAACATTTGAAATAACAATGTCTTGTTTAACACCAAACCTTTGGTACTAAACATGGATCTGGGATTTGTGGCCCATAATCCGAATTTAACACGTTATTAACCTTGAAGTGAAGAGGGATTTGCAAAGAGATGTTTCTCCTTCTCACCAATACTCTTTTATTTTGACTTTTATTATGTCCACATTAAAACTAACACACTATTGTATGATCCATTTTTAAACACAAAGTGAGAATATAACAAATCATCAAATGAAAAATATGGTTATGGGATCAACCTGTTACTTCAAATTTCCTATCCATACCTAGTCTAACATTAGGAAATTATTTCATATTGTTTTGTGATAGACACAAATGTCCATATAACAGAGTTGTCTGGAGTCCTGGCTGCAGAGTGGGGTAATGCCAATAATCCCACTAAAACCACAAACTGCAGAGCAAATCTTGTTACTAGTCCAATTTATAGAAGACAGACTGTGAGGGTGTGTCTTACAATCTTAAATACCTAGGTGCTGACTTGTTTCATTGACCCAGTATGAAGACAATGTAGTGGATAGTGCACTTTATCCACTACTTATCATATACAATTAGGGATTGCAGTATTCATTTAGCTGGAATATATCATTAAAAAAAATATGTTACTTATGGTGACTCAGATCAATGCCAATACTGAGACCTTTAAATTGCAGCTGTGATTCTCAGTGGTGCTTTGCTCGTATGTTATTATATTTAACTATTATGTCCTTCCTTTATTTTACTGCATATAAGAAAAAAGACTCTTCCGATCTCACTCCGTCAAGATAAATAAATTATTCTGCTGTTGGAATCATCTCCTTGGAATGATTCAATTTAAATATCTTTATTGTCCAATATCAATCGATTAGACAAAAAGTACACATTAATTCCAAATACTCAGTAGTTGAGTTTTTAAAGTGACAGTTTCTAGTTCCCTATTATGGTACTGTGACTATAATGTTAAGCACCTAGGTACTGGTTTTGACACTTTATTAAGGTATGCCTTTTATCAGATTACAGCGATTCATATACTTCATGACAATCAGCCGAATGGTACTGACAGGTGAGTAAGGAGAAATAGTAAAGCTTAATTAATTACTATCTTTATCACTGCTGTGATTATATTTATCACATCAGATCTGTGTTATTGTTGATCAATTTTACACAATTGCGGTTTTGACAAACATTAACTTTCAATGTTACTATTTTATTTAATTTCTGGCGACACTGAAAACAAATCTAAAGCACAACCGGAGCCCACATATGAACGATACCCTGCTACCGCCCTCCAATTATCAGCTACTGTTGTAGTTCAGTTCCATAGGCACACAGCTACCATATATATTTAGACTGTCAGTTGGAGATAAACTTCACCATAGCTAATAATGGAGCTGTGTCAAAGCCGGAGTCCTATTACTATCGATCTGTTCTTACAAGATAGATGTACCTGCGCGACTGCTTTGTGACAGGCGCCCAATTTCTGTCCCTCTATTACTGTCCCTCACTGAATTCCTGAGAAAATACTGGAAGTTATGGTCTCACACTCCCAACCCACACCACAAGGACTCCCTACGTGCGCTTCCCAGACAAAATGCGGCTATCTGTATTCATATAGTATTAACGCATTCAATATATACATTGCTGTCTGGATTTATTTGAGCAATCCATTTAGATGTGAGTAATACATAGGACTTGAAGAAGGGTGAAAGCAACTCATCTATTTGAAAACACTGTTAGTCTACTAAAAAAATACAGATATTGTAAAATCAATAAATATTATCAGGAGATATATATTTATTTTATTTTGTAACACACATAGGATTAAATCACCAAAATATTTTCAAATGAATAACTCATTTATCAAGTAATTCTTATTTGTGTTATGATGGATATAGCAATTAAAGGAACATGGAGGGTTCCCTGTTTTTAAGTTCCCCTCCACAAACATTAAATATAACATGAGACCCCTTCTTTGAATGAATACATGAGGGGCATAAATATAGCAATTACTTGCCCACATGTTTTTATAGGAGGGAATGGGGCTCATTTGGAGCCCGGACACCTCTTAACCAGCCCCACATTTTGATGAGACACCACTACTGATAGACCCTCTTTCAAAAGAGGAGACTGATAGGTATATAGGTGTAAAGCAATCATTTGATCACTTTGGCATTTTTGGTGGGGGTGGTGGCTGGACATAGTATTCTTTTTAAACTAATAGCTCCCATTGCATTATAGTGTTATGGTGTGCTCATGTATTAGTGACATTTAGGCCACTTATAACACTTATATCTTTCAATGTCTGTTTTTTTTGTGGGAAAAGTAGGTACCAGCACAAGTAGATATAGTTGGTATGTTTTGAATCTACTGATGAAAAATAAGCATAACTTTTGTGGGGAAAACACACAAGAAAGAATCACTATGTATACATATGAAAAACCCAAATGTGTAAGAACAGTATCGCATCACATATATAGTTGTGAGCAATACGGGTTGTTGCTAATGCTTGCGTGCTTGCGTAGCAAGTCCGCTGCAACTGCAGCCCGCAGTTGCTGACAAGGAACGCCAAAGGCGCTTCCTGCCCTGGTTGAGATGAGCTCCGTAGGCACTCAACCCTACGACTCTGTATGACTTAGGCAGGGAGCGACGAAGGCGCTTGATGCGCTGGTGGAGATGAGCGCCATAGGCCCCTACGACCCCCGGAACTAAATCTCAATTACACCATTCACAATGCGAGACCCATAGCAGTTTGAAAAAAAATCGTGGAAAAATTACGGCCCGTAGCACTTGCAAAAAGGAAAGCGTCACTTAACAAAAAAAAAAAAAAGAGGTAAAAAACTATGAAGTTAATGGCTGAACTGCGCACATACAAAATCCACAATAACACCACCGAAATTAACAAAAATACAAAAAGAAACACCACTCACAGCACCAGGAGCACAGGCACGTAAGAGGTATAAAATACACTATTAGGGACAACGGAAAATGCTCCACACCCGCGTAATGCATAGACAATCGACGCCATTTTACAACACTAACTTACAACTAATAACATTACCATTACAAAACGCCCAATTGCACCACTAAACAAATGGCTTGCCCTCACACATGCAGCCTATTTACACTACACTTACACATCAGGTCAGCAACAGTGCAAATGTACATTGTATGCTGCATGAACTTCAAGATTGTTAGCTCTTCAGGATATTGATTGCTGGAAATATTAATTACAAATAGGTAAAGTATATTAATCTATTAATTCAATAATTAATTAAGTACCATTAAAAAATATATATAAAAATAAAAAAAGGACCAGGGGAGAGGATTGCAATTCGGCGTGCATTCAGCGTGGGGGCTCACTATGAGCGCCGAGCGTGCTACGGAGGAGCAAAAGTACTTGAGGGGAGAGGCTGGCAATGAGCGCCAAAGCCAGTCAGCACGCCCCTTGCAATGAGCATCAAAGGTGCTTACACCACCAAAATTACACAAGCAGAGAGGCTCGCAATGAGTGCCGAAGGTGCTCAGACGATCAAAAACCTTACATTGTGTGCCAAACAGCAAAGGCGCTTTTGGATAGAAGTTCACTAACTAAAAACTTCTGTAAAAAAATATGCTATGTGCTTATATAGAGCCCTATTCAATTGGCCAAATCACATTTGAATGAGGCCCTTGATGTGTAACTTTGCACAGTTACACATTTTTATTTTGTAAGCAGAATGTAGCTGAATTGTATAAAAAAAAAAATATTAATTAAATGCAGATTGTAAAGAAAACACTACAATAAATACTAACCCAAAATGGGTACCTCTAAAAAATAAATGTTATTTACCAAGCATCAAATATTACATCTTATAAGATTATAGAAAATTCAACCCATATACATTCTAGTTATTTTTGTTTTATTTCACAATTTTTCCAATTACTACATCTTTTGAAAACATTAATATAATGTTCAGTATAGCAGACCTGATATATTGAAAAAATGTATGTAAAGTAGCTTCAACCTGCAGATTTCTAAGAATGGCCAGAATTTTTATAGAAACTCCAATACTGTTGCCTTGGTGATGATTTAGTAGACTAAAACTTTCTGGGTAACTGGGCAGTCAACCAGAGCAGAACGGTTTTCATAATTCGGTTTTCTTTTCTATTCTGAACTTAAGGACATTCTTAGTCTAGGAAGAAATACATTTTGAAGCATTAGATAATTTTTTATCACTAAATAACATCTTCATTATAATTTTTTTATATACAGTATATATTTTCTATTCAAGAAAGTGCACTGGACAGTACAAATCCCACATTTCTTTATTTATTGATTTTATTGAATTTGAATGACCTCTTTTGCTGTAGAAACTAATACACTTCAGAATATTCATACTACAATCATAATCAAATATTTTCTAAAATGTGAGCATCACATTTTTTTTTATCTCAGTTGTTTTATGTCTCTTGAATTCACATCACTGTATATTTAACTTATTTTACTTATGCCATGTCTCTTTCTACTCTACTATCATTATTTTCCCTTCAACTTCTTTTTTCCCATTGGTTTACTGAACAATATTTACACATATTTAATATTTTAATGTCTTACAAATAGAGCAATTTCTTTTGCAGCCTAGTATAAAGTATCAGACTATTTTAATGCCACAATGTGATTCTGTATATCCCAAGCATTTTGAAATGCTTAACTCCTTAAGGTATACCTACTCTATAATGAATCCACATTTTCCCACTGGGATAATGAGAGGGTGACATCTTCAAACTAATATGTCACTTTGAAACCAAAGGTATTTGTGACTAAAAGCATCATGTCGCCAGTCTAAAGCAGGAGTATTTGGGCATGAAGAGAGAAAAACTTTACTTAACCATGCTGATGCTCATATTTATCTACAAAGAAGCTCAAATTGGTTAAAGGGAATCTTGCCCAAACTAGAGCTGCCCAGGAGTGAGAAAATGCAGATTCCTCTTGAAAGCCAAGTCAACTACAACAGGAAGTCAACTAATTTTGAACTGTCTAGATTTGTGATTTGGGCTACTTGCAGTAGCTCTCTTTTAACAGCAAAACCTGACTTCGTTTAGCCAGTGCCAATATATAAATTACTGTTTTCTACTTATGAGTTCTGGGGCAATTATGCAATTTCAATTCAGGATTTATCATGTCTTTTTATAATGGTGAAAAAACAGATATTCAAAGGGACTCCATCACTGCTACCAGGTGGTTTAATCTTAGATGGCATTAAAATTGTCTTTACAGTGTACTAGTCATTTTTTTCTACAGTAATTCACTCATGGGGTATTGAACATTCTTTTGTGAAGCTTAATGGGCTAGCAATATGTTAGCATGAATCATCATTTACATACAATGATATAATGTTTTATTTAAAAGGTACTATCCAGAACAAAGATATTATTAAAACGATGCCAGATATTTTAATGTTATTAATATGTTTAGGGATTATAGCACAGATATATTAAACATTACAGTTATTTAAATGATAATATATGGTGAATATTGAGCTCCCACACCCCACTGCCTCATTTAGTGTTGACCATTAGTATATCCAAACCCTTGTTTCCTTAAAGTCTTTACTTCTAAAGAAATCTGATGAAAGAAAACTGGCAATCATTCTTTATCACGACATTACTAGAGCTAATTTGATTTTTTACATAAGACTGAATAGAAAGTTTAAGAAAAACACTGAAACTAGACTGCAGATAAATGTCTGTGGTGTTCATTCTTCAGTTTTCAATGTTTAATATTTTTTAAGTATATTTGTTAAAAATATGACATTTAAAGAAGTGTTCAAAACTACTTTCTGTACCTTTTCCATTTCCTTAAAAATAATGTATTAGCTTTCTGCAGCCTACTGAGTTTGCTTTATGGGTAGGAGTTGAAGTAAGAAATGCATTATGATCACAGTACTCAAATAAAATCACATCCCCTACTGTTGTTTTAATGGAATAAATTATTGAATGTTCTCTACATGCACAACATATTCAACAACCATTTTCTTAAAATTCACAACATGCTCTGTTTTATGATGTATAGAATACAGAAAAATAAATGAGCACAGATGGAGTTTTAGTTGCTTACTGCAAAATACTATGTTTAGTGGTCCAAAAATTGTAAACTACCATTGCATATTTATTCAGTTATTTCAACTTGAGATATTTAATATTTTGGGATATTCTCTAGTGGCCTTTAACCATCTTTGGCTTTGTTGAATTGTTATATTAGAATCTCATGCTATTAAATGTAAAACAAAACATTTACTAATATGCGTTATTGAAGAATTTGACTTCATAAGGAGCAAAATGCTTGAAGAAAGTTAAAAAAAGAGTCTTTAAATTATTAACAATTACAACCAATATGCTATATTTTAGAGAGCCATTGTATATGTTTCTTGTTCCCCATTTGCCACCTAGAATCTTTAGATGCAATAAAACATCCATTCACTTAATTACAATTATGTGCAAATTACAATAGGGTTATATGGATAAGGCAATAAGTACACATGATGTAATATTAGTATCAACTATTAGGAATAGGTTCCACTAAAGCAAGATGCCAATGAGCCTCATTGCCCATTATTGATCTCAATAAAACAAGGAAAAATGTGTAATACAGAGACATTTTCAGTTGTATTGAGCTTCATTAACCTTTTCCTTTGTCATTAAACAACTCAATAAAGGCTTTGATGTCATCTAATGAATATAATCACAAATTAGCTTTTATTATTATTATTATTTATCTGAATACAGAGATTGCTGTTCAGTGAAATAAAGGACTGAAATTCTTCCTCGCATGAAAACTTATTTGGATACCACATTTTTGGAAATAAATGGAACTAAGAAATAAAAAAAGGATTCAACTCTAGCTTTGAGTAAAGTCCATATGAAGGGTAGAACAGAGCTTCTCTATTAGTAGGAAAAATACACTAAGGTTCTGGGAAACTGTAAAAGCTCACACTGAGGCTGTTATGTCTGTTTATATTGCAAAGGCAATAAATACAGGAAATGCATTCTTAAATCCTGCACCTAATACTAAGAAACTGAATGTTGGCATGCTATGGCTCTGATTATTCTGTTTGCACAATATTTGACTTCTGTGTATCCCAGATGAGCATAGACTTTTGTGTTGCTAGGCTGCAGTATATAATCATCCTTGTACTCAATAGCCACGCATAGAAAATTGAGCAATGTGTGATTTACTAATTAGAGCACATTTTATTTCTTGACGATAGAGAACCATTGCTAATTAAGCATTTTCCCAATGAAATCCCAAATTTGCTGTAGATGACATACAGTATACAGTATCTATTTATCTAGGGGCTTGATTACACAACTCCCATAAGAAATGTGAGTCCATAGTTTTCATATGCCCTAATGAAGCAATTGCTGCCTGTATCAAAACCTTACATGTAAAACCTAAATTATTCCTATGTGTGATGTATTTACCTAAAATGGGATTACATGGCTCCCGTAAGAAATTTTGCCAAGTGCTACCTGTTCTTGGCAAGCCCTCTGAGCTCTCACAGTAAGCCAAAGCCTAAGTGTACACTCAACCATTCATACCACCAGCTAAATTCCTATGGAAAGCTGCAATCAAGGCAAGCAATGGAGTTACAAATAAATAATAAAAAAAAAGAATATGGTGGGGTTAATGACCCCTCTGTCTATGCCCCACCATCCCCTCATATATAATATCAGGCCAGATCTACCCTGGCCCCCTCATCCCCTCAAGCACAAGGAGGTGGGGTCCCATTAATCCCTCTTTAAGGACCCCTGTGGTATAATGGATACTATTCCCACATGATGGTCGATAAGGAATTCCATGCTTCTTAACACTAACTCCCTCTAGACTACGTACACTAAATTAAGTACGAAAAAATTAAATAATTATAATTACTATCAATATTAATATACTAGCGATTTGCCAGTCAAAAATGATGGCATGATTTCATTTTATACATTGTGTTTTCTGTACTATCTCTCTATGTACCATATGTGTTTTTCTGTACAGCTCCTGTCTCTTTTGAGACTTTTTACCAAATATGGAATAATTCTCTCAACCATTAAAAAAGCATTCTTGTTTATTAAATAGTTTGTCTTTTTTTTTCTCTAAACCAATAATGAACAATATCTGTATATGAATAAGCAAACATTTATTTTATGTAATATACATGAATCTCCTAACAATGTGCAACTATTATTTTAACATGTGGTGTTCCAAGTGGAAAAATGCATAGAACCCCTAAACTATAACAAAATGTATTACACCCAAAACATTTTTTTATCTTTAAACAAATACTGAACACTATCTTCATAACCATTTTTTTTTGACTATACATGAAAATACTAACAAACAATGTACAACTAATATTTTTACATGTCATATTAGTTTTTTTATACAATAATAATAAACATTTTCTATTTGCTAAACCAATAAATTATAATTTACAGGTGAATAAATCTAACTTAATCTCCCCAATACTAATAACACATGTTAAACATATACATATTTAATATGTCTGTCCATTCCACATAGTATTTCAAATGTCTATAACATTTTATCCTATTTTTTTGTGTCTTTCCAACACCTATACAATATACAATATTTTTAGTAAATACTCTCCCATCCCCTAATTGCTCACCTTAACTTTCTGTTTATTATTATTATTATTATTATTATCGTTTATTTGTAACGCGCCAACATATTCCGTAGCGCTATACATAAGTTAAGTTACAGGCAATGACAAGTTCAAGATTCACACATTGCAAAGAATGGACGGCCCTGTCTTTGAGCTCGGAATCCGGTGTCCATAGCGCTTTCCCTAAAGCACCTTGCAGGATTGAAACTCGCAGACTTACAATCTTAAGGTTGAAGTGTGTATGTGGTACAGTAGGGAGAGAGTAGTGCTGAGCATGTTAAGGAGGGAGGTTATAGGCTTCTTTAAAGAGGTGCATTTTTTTTGATGTTTTGAAGGACTTAAGGCAGGAGGATAGTCTGGTGAAGCGAGGCAAGGAGTTCCAGAGAATAGGGGCAGCGCGAGAAAAGTCCTGGAGGCGGGAGTGAGAGGAGGTGACAAGAGTGGTAGAAAGAAGAAGGTCGTTACTAGAACGAAGAGGGCGTGTGGGGGAGTATTTGGAGATGAGAGCAGAGGTATATGGGGGTGCGCTGTTGTTGAGGCCTTTATAAGTTAGGGTCAAGATTTTAAACTTTATTCTGGAGGCTAAGGGAAGCCAGTGAAGTGATTGACAAAGAGGAGCTGCCGACACTGAACGATGTGTATGACCAAGACTTTAATTTCTAATTAATTTTTGCATCATGAGAATCACATATTATAGTTGTCGTAATTGCAAATTGACGTCACGCAATGTTAATAGTTGCGTGCCAGACAACTCGCAAGTACAAGTTGCGCATGCGCATTGCGCCGGGGCCTCGCCCGCGCATGAGTGGGCGCACTCATGTACGAGCGGGGAAGAGACACACGGGAGGGAGAGGGGCCAGTAAAGTAGAGGGGGGGAGAAGCTCTCAATGAGTGCCCCCCATCAAGTAGAGGGGGGAAGGCTCATCATGAGTGCCAAAGACTCTCATTGCGAAAGCCATGATGAGTGCCAAAGGCGCTCATTGTGAGACCCCCTGATGAGCGCCTCCCATCAAGTAGAGGGTAGGAGAGGTAGAGGGGGGAGAGGCTCCCAATGATCGCTGAAGGCACTCATCGCGAGGCCATTAAAAGTAGAAGAGGCCTGCAATGAGCGCCTCCCGTCAAGTAGAGGTGGAAGAAGTAGATGGGGGGAGATTCTCGCAATGAGCGCATTGCGATGACCATGATGATCGCCGAAGGTGCTCATCGTGAGGCCAGTAAAGTAAAGGGGGGAGAGGCTCCTAATGAGTGCCGAAGGTGCTCATTGAGAGGCTTGTGATGGGTGCCGATAATGCTCTTTTGAAGGCCTGCGAGGAGCGCCAAAGGTGCTCATCACGAGGCAGGCAGGTTAGAGGGGGGGAGAGGCTTGCAATGTGTGGCTAACACCATTGTCAGCCTTCAAATTGTATTGCCGTCATTTCTGACGGGCAAGTTGCTAGTGCCACATAGAATTATCCATGGGCAAGTACTGGTTCCTCCAAAAACAGGCCAACAAACTTAAAAGTTTGTCCTTGTGATTTATTGATGGTCATTGCAAATGTCATTATGTTTGGAAATGACAAAAGGCAAGCTACTCTCACTCTTTATTTGTTGATGTTAATATTACTTTGTGTGCAAGCTCTGAGTAATCATTGTTACTTATTACATTTTGGAATATAGCTGATATTAGTGAATCTTTACAAATCATTTAATGTGGAATTTCAACAGTATCCTCAGGTAAATTACTTATGACCTGTGTTTTGACTGCACCAATTTTAATTAGCCTATCATTGAATTCATTTTGGTCTTCTGATCTCATATTTTTCTCCAATTTAAGGTGTGTAAATAGTTTCCATAGTGGACTGGACTTTATACATGTTTCCACAATATCTGTGCAATTTCCATAAATCGCAACCTAACAACATCACCTTGGCTCCAAAAGGTAAATCATTAGCCATGACTTCACATAACAACCGATCAATACATTTGAGAGCATGGTAAGACATCATTGTTGCCTCATCAATTGCAATGAGTTTACTTTTATTAAGATGTTTTTCTTGAAATTATGTAATTCTAAAATCGGATACTGATGTTTCCAAAATGGGAACCAGAAGTTTAAATCCACAAAATGGCATCAGTTCCAGTAGTTGCAAAGGGAACTACTATTTCACCTTTACGTCTAATTAAATTTATCAATAAATGATATAGATATATTTTTGCCGGATCCACTGGGTCCATCTTGAAATAAATAATGCTCCTTGAGCATATCATCATCTAGTGCTTTTTGTATGGCATTAAATGATTACAATTGCAATGTATATAAAGTGGCTATTTTTTCTGCTTTTTGTTTTTCCACATCACAGTCATACACCTCATATTTTATGTAGTCTATAGTTCCTGGATCTTGTAGGTTAAAAGTTGCACAACCTAATCCATGATAAAGAAATACCTCTTGAATATCCATAAAGCCTTTTAATTCTGGACTCACTGTATTTTCTCATGAAGTCTTCACACATGTTTGTTTTATTTTGTTCTACAAACATAATGCATCAGGTACATTACAAACTATGCAAATGAATAAGAACTGTTCCCTCATCTGCCATGGCATTTGACATAATGCTGCTTCTTCTAGACATCTCTTCCATTTAGTATCATCTGCAAGGAAGTTTATATGTCGCGCAGCTGATTGAAAGGTATCCTAAACGATGTCATTCATTGTGCGTAAATCTTCATAACTTTGTGCACCGGGAACATTTAAAAGGAGTAATCTTAAACTAAAATGTTCAATGTCTCTTGGACTAACAGTAAAATGTTTTGGGATAATTTTAATATCCACTCCTTTTTCTTTTTCGCCAGGCCCCATTGATGAAAACATAATTATATGGAATATCAATCGATAAGAATTCCCTTGCTTCAATGTCGTTACAATTTAATGTAAACAAGCAATAAGTGTTGTTTCTCTATTTTCCCCTGAATATTTGCAGTTTGACCTTCTCTTCTATACAAAGGGTAACCATCACAATTTGCATACATTTGCAGTCTAAATTCTTTTGGGAATTCTTTTGTGCATTTCTAATTTTCCATATATGGTGATTGTGGATTTATATCTCCAAATGGCCCATGAATCATGCAATGTGTTACAATTGCATAAAGTTTGGAATGTTTTTTCCGGATCTGGTAGTTCAGCAATAATCACTGAATCCATATTTTCAGCCGTATTCAATTTATCTTTTTCTTGCAGTGTTAATGGTATGTGTGCATGTGGAAGTCCTCTTTTTTGAAATTCAATAGTATAAACATACAGTAAGCCACATGTTTCCCAAATAAATGTGCAATGGTCATGTTTTAATGCTATTAGTTTTATTTTGAAAACTCTAGCCACTAAATCTGGTCTATCAGAAGCAGTTTGTCCAGGTTTCAAATTGTCAACTATTTCTGGCCATTGTAGACTACATGTAAATGTAATAAATAAATCTGGTTTCCCAAATTTAGTAAAAATAGCCATTGCATCATTGTATCTTTCTTGTATATTGCAAGGAGATCCTTGGAAAGAAGATGGCAAAATTATAGCTCGTCCAGCTGGAAGTTCTCTGTTTGTAGCCAATTCAGCTACATAATCCATCAGTCCACAGTATTGTTTTACTCAAAGCTTATTTTGTTGAAATTTTATAAAATTTAAATTATTTGCTTTGACTTGGAGATATGAATCGATGATCCATTGTTGGGTGAGTTTTCCGCCATATAAAATTGGATTAAATTCATTGTGAATAGCATTTTGTGCCACTTTATATTCATTGAAATATTGTTTCTGACACAGACTTTACTATGTGTATAACTGTCCAGTATTAATTTTGGTTGCCATCCTGCCTCCCCATTTGGAAAAAAATCAGATATGTCATTGGATCCAAATTACTTCTTAAGATATTTATGTTTATGAAAGGTTGCTCTGGATTTCTGGGATATATTCTAATATCCCGCTCAAATGAGGGTTCCCCATCGTCATTTTGAGTACGGTGGTAAATTTGGCTTTGTACTTTAAAACAGTAAGGGCCATGCCCTGGCACATTTTCAGCTAATATTGCACCCATTGAAAAAAAATGGAAGACCTGATGTTTAGTTTGAAATTCATATACTTTGGAAATGTAGGATCACTCACTATACTTTGTAAATATTGTGCAAATGGGTGTATTTCTGGCAGTCTTACCTTTGCTTTCTGACAGCAACCATTAAACTCACCCTCTCTTGGTCTTTCCTTCCAAAAATGATATGCTCCACAAAACTCACAAACCACATTTAACAAAGTATAACTACTGTTATACTTGCAAATAATGGACTATCATGAGAACATATATCACTAGTACTTTGTATATCCAAATTACTCTCATTACCAGATTTTTCACATGCATTATGTTTATCATTTTTTTTTTTATTGTTAGCTACCTCACGCGGAGTTTTTCCTTTTGTTGGCATTTTTCTTTTATTTGCAAGTCTCTCACGGTTTTCTTCACTTAACCTTCTTGGAGACTCAGGCGACTGTCGATCTCTCCAACCTTGCGTTCCCTTGCCTGCTGTTGTTTTTCTTCTTTGATGTTTTCTCCATTGTCCGCCATTGTAACCTGTAATTGTACATTTTATTTTTGTCCTTTTTTTTAAAATCTTTTATTCAATAGCAAACAAAAGGCAAACATGACATAACTAATATGTTTATTTTGTTTACCTGAAGGTGTAATGGATAAACTTATTTTCCATTTCTGGTTGTATTTCAAATGTGTCCATTTTTATTGGCAATCTGTAAGAGAAATGTAAGTGTCATTCTCTGTAACCTGTGTTCCTATGTAATTAATACATTTGTTATGTCTAAACAGCAGTTCACTCTTTTTTTAGTTTGTTTTATTTCAATTATTAGCTAATTCATGCTCTCCCAAAGTATTAACATCCTTATTAAATTGTGATTCAGTAAATTTAAAAGGGCTCTATTTAAGCACACAGCATATTTTTTTTTACAGAAATTTTTAGTTGGTGAACTTCTATCCAAAAGCAAGGTCTTCACTAACTAAAAACTTCTGTAAATAAAATATGCTGTGTGCTTATATAGAGCCCTTTTAAATTTACAGAATCACAATTTAATAAGGCTGTAAATTAATAATCTCTGCCACATTATCATGATTATATTCCCTATATATATTGTAACAGGGCGCCCCCTTCTGTCGGGGTTTGCGTCCTGCACTTTCTTATCTCTTTTACCCAGGGAGGAAGACACAGCAGGCTTGTTAGAGTTTTACTGCTATTTATTTGGTAGCATAAGCAGAACAAAACAAACAGTGCTTGGATTCAGCAACAAAATAAAACCCTACATAAACGTGCTTACTACACTCAGGAACACCCTAACTATATCCGGCCAGCTTCTCTGGCTCAGGAGAGTGCCACCTTGTGGCCAGGATGCAAACAGTCTCTTATTTGCGTTGTATCGCCACCTTGTGGCCAGGGAACAAACAGTCTCTTATTTGCGTTGTATCGCCACCTTGTGGCCAGGAAACAAAACAGTCTTTTACTGTCTTTTCCTCTACGGCTTCTGCCAATAGTGGGTGAAAACGTGTATTTGTCACCAACCTTTTTATCCCTTGTTGCGTTCGGCTTACCAGGGATGGGGTCTTTAGAAAATCCTCTCTCAGTGGAGTATCTCTGATACCACAGCAGTCTTCTCTGTAAACAAACTCTGGAATATAATAGTCTTCCTGACTGTCCCGCTCCAGCACATATCCCAGCTCTCTGGATCCCAGAGGCAGCTGAGCTGTTCAGGGCTTCCTCTTGCAACACACACAGCCCACGGCTCTTAGGCCCAAGCCTAAGTGAGAGAGACTCCACCCATCTCTCTGCTGCTTTTAAAGGCAGTATACAGCTGGGCTTCCATTTAGCCACTGATAACTGTCTGGAATTAACTCCTTTCATTCTCAGGGGAGAAGTCTTATAGAGCTCTCTTGTGACCCCTAATGGCACTCCATCACAATATATATATATATATATATATATATATATATATATATATACACACACTTTCATTAGCCCACAATCATCAACATCTTCTAATTTTTAATCTATGTAGTTATTAATTAACTTGCTCTGATCTTTTTTTTTTCTTGTGTTATCTTTACATTTTGTATTCAATTCTATAACTATTGAATAAATGAATATACTATACCTCTGATCTCTAAGTAGTTGCATGTTAAATGATGCAGAGTTAAATGATGCACCAAGTTTGTGAAACTGTCTTCAGTAATTATCTTTTCAAATTGACAGAGAGCTGCAAACTGTAAAATTAAATAAAAACATTTATTAATTCTTTCTTGAATAATAGCCTCCTACATTTCTTTAATGTATCTTTTTTTTATTTATCTGTTATAAATATATGTCCTTTCTTTTTTTTTATCAAGCAACAATTTCCTTTTTGCTACACATCATTAAAGTTGTTACCCCCTTATTTTCAACTTGTAATTAAATTCTATTATTTTGCCACCTTTTTCTTGTTAATTTAAACATGAATTAATCAATTAATATGAAATGAATTACACTTTACCTATTCTCTGTTATTTTCTGTAATCCAAATCCTAAAGTGCTAACAATTTCTCCTCATAAAGTACACCAGCAGATAAATGTCCAGTTACACTGTTCATCACCTGAGGAGAAAGTGAAAAAGATCTGGAAAATTTCCAGTATATATAGCCGCAGTCGCAAGACAAAACCATTGTGTTTTGGCGGGAAACGCAGTGCTCATGCTCTATTTTGCGTTGTAGCTGCAATTTTTGGCTGAAACCATTTGCAGGCCTCGCAATGAGCACCATTGATTCTTTTTTCAAAGTCTTGTGTGGCTTGCGATGAGCACCTAAGTGTTACTGCTTTCTGCCTCATTTTGAATATTTTTCAAAACAATTACAGACGCCATTTTTTTCCTCACTTAGCCGATTTTTGATCTACTCAAAACTCCAATTAAACCTCAAATTAGCTTGCAATCTCACTCACAGGCTTCCTGCCTCTCCCCCTGTGCCGTGTGTGATGTTGTAAGTACATTTTTGAAGTAATTGGTGTCTTTTGAGGGTCTTCCGAGTTACTTGCTTGAAAATAATGGCTGTCATGAAAGTTGGTGTTGCATGCCTTGCACTCATCGTGTGCCTGGCAATGAGCAGCTTCGGAGCTCATTGCCAGCCTTTTTCAAAGTCTTGTGGGCCTCGTGCTGATCCAATCTGTTTTAAAGTCTTACGGGCCTCACGATGAGCACCTTCAGCGATAATCGTTGACCTGACAATGAGCCCCTTCAGCGCTCATTGCCATCCTTTTGCTTAGTCTTGCTGGCCTTGCAATGAGCGCCGAAGGAACCCATCGGGAGGCCCACAATCAACGCATTTGCTGCTCATTGTGCATGTGCAAGCCTGTATTTTTTAACATTGCGTGATGACAACTGACAATAACGACAACTATTATATGTGATATATATAATTACAGAAAATAATAGAACAATTAAATCTCTATTTTTTAATAATAGTTTTGACCGGATCTCTCAATATTGCTGCTGAGGGCAATACTTTTATTAAACCCTTTCCTGGTTGGTTGCAGAGATAACCAATAAGAACATGGAAAAATAGAGCTCCCTAACTGGTTAAAGTGTAACAGAATGCATGTTTAATCCGTCAGTAAAGGAATGGAATTTTCTGATTGGTTATTCTCGATCACTACCTTGTCGTGGTGAAGGGGCTTATTTACTTACAGGAAGCTGTGAGCTATATCACGTAGGGTCACCCAGGATTTGCAGGTCAGGGCAGAGAGGTCAGATAAAGAAGAAACCTGCAACCCACTCTGGTAACGTTGCTAAGATAAGTTTATGGACAGGCACAACCAGAGCCATAACGATGTGGCACCAGAAGACGAGCCCCTAAGGTCAGAAAGTGTCTACCACATTATTGAGGAAGAGTAGAGAGAAAGTACAAGTAGCATCAGATCTAATGAAGTGGTTCAGCCAAAGTCGAAAAGACACCCAGCTACGGAGGTGTGTGGAGGGGAAAGAAAAATCCTTTGGTGTCAAGAACAATCCAGCATTGGAATCTGGAATGTTAGAACTATGAACCAAGACAAGCTGAGTTATCAAGAATGAAATGACAAGGTTAAACATTGATTTCACATCAGACAACCACCTGATTTCCTACTGTGGTCAAGCATCCTGCAGAAGATATGGAGTAGCCCTAATAGTCAATCAAAGGGTGGCCAAAGCAGTGCTTTGTTACAACCTGGTAAATGACAGAATTATTTCAATTTAAGGTAGGCCATTTAACATCACAGTGATCCAAGTCTATGCACCAACCATGGATGCTGAAGAGGCTGAAGTTGTGCAGTTATACGAAAATATAACATGACATAGATATAACATCAAGAAAAGATGTTACTATCATCAAAAGCGTAGGGGAAGTATGCAACCAAAATACACCTGGAATTACTGGAATGTTTGACCATTGGAGAACAAAATGAAGCAGGTCAGCGATTAGTAGAATTCTGTCAAGATAATTCTCTGGTCATAGCAAACACCCTCTTCCAACAGCCTTTGAGACGACTCTACACATGGACATCACCTGATGGACAATATCCTTTGCAGCCAAAGATGAATCAGCTCTATACAATCAGCAAAAGCAAGACATGGAGCTGACTGTTGTTCAGACCATGAGCTTCTTTTTGCAAAATTCAGAATTAAACTGAAGAAAGGAGGGGAAATCATTGGACTGAAGTTTGCAACATTACCCGGGAAACAGCAACAAAGAATGTACCTAAAAGAAAGAAAACTAAGAAGGCAAACTGGCTATATGATAAGGCTTTGAAAGTAGCCGAGGAAAGAAGGATAGCAAAAGGTAGTGGCAACAGGAAAAGATTTGTCAAACTGAATGCAGTTTGCAAGCAGAGACAAGGAGACATTCTACAATGAGCGATGTAAAGACATAGAAAAATATAACAGAATGGGAAAGTTAAGGGATCTTAAAGACACCTTCCATGCTAAAGTGTGTGTGATAACAGACAAAAATGGTAAGAACTTACAGTAACAGAGGAAGATCAGATAAAGAAGAGGTGTCAGGAATACACTGACAATCTATACAGAGAGGATCTTAAAAGCAGTGATAACTTTAATAGTTTGTCCAATGAACTGGAGCCAGACTTCTTGGAAAGCAAAGTGAGATGGGCGATAGGATGCCCTGCTGATAATAAGGATGCAGGAGTTGATGGAATCCTAATTGAACTATTCAAAATTTTACAAGAGGATGCTGTGTTGCTTGCCTTATGCAAATTTGGAAAACTCAACAATGGCCAATAGACTGGAAAAGATCAGTCTACATCCCAATCTCCCAAAAAAAACAGTGCCAAAGAGTGCTACAATTATAGAGCAATTGGACTCATTTCACATGCCAGCAAGGTAATGCTTAAGATCGCAAAAGCTCAATTCCAACAATATATGGACCAGGAACTACAAGATGTGCAAGCCAGGTTCCGCAGAGGAGGCACAAGTGATCAAATTGCCAATGTCAGATGGATAATAGAGAAAGCAAGTAAGTTCCTTAAAAACATTTACTTCTGCTTCATGGACTATTCTAAAGCCTTAGACTGTGTGGATCACAACAACATGTGGCATGTTCTTAAAGAGTTGGGGAGTACCAGATAATTTCATCCATGTCCTAAAAAATCTGTATGTGGACCAAGAAGTCCCAGTCAGAACCAAACATGAGACAACTGAATGGTTCAAGATTTGAAAAGGTGGCCGACAAGGTTGTATATTGTAACCTTATTTATTCATCTTATACAGAGAGAGCATCATACGTTTGGCCAGGCTGGAGGAATCCAAAGCCGGAATCAGTATTGCTGGAGGAAATATCAAAAACCTTGGATATGCTGATGATGCTACTTTGATGGCTGAAAGTGAGGACGAATTAAAGGACCTATTGATGAGGTTAAAGGGAGAGAGTGCAAAAGCTGGCCTGCTGCTCAATGATAAAAAAGATTAAGATCATGGCAAACGGCAATCTCAGTTTCTGGCAAATAGACGGGCAAGAAATGGAGGAAGTGACAAATTTTATTTTTTCTGGGATCTAAGATCTCTTCAGATGGTGACTGTAGTCATGAAATTAAAAGATGCTTGTTTCTGATGAGAAAGCTAAGACGAGCTTGGACAAGCTAGTAAAAAGTAAAGAATTTTAACTATCAACAAAGGTCTGCATAGTTAGAACTATGGTATTCCCAGTAGTAACATACAGATGTGAGAGCTGGACCATAAAGAAGTCTGAGCGCTGTAGAATTGATGGCTTTGAATTGTGGTGTTGGCGAAAACTACTTAGAACCCCTTGGACTGCAAGAAGATCCAATAACTCAGTACTTGAAGACAAACTGTTCACTAGAAAGTATGATCATGAGGATGCAGCTCAATTATTTTGGCCATATCATAAGATTAGATTCCCTAGAGAAGTCTCTGCTGCTGGGAAAGATTGAAGGGGGTGACAGAGGCGGAGATGGATAGATGAGGTCAATGAAGGAATGAAGAAGAACGTGATGGAGCTCAGAGGGACAGTGGCTGACAGATGTACCTGGCGTGCTGAGGTCCATAAGGTCACGGATAGTCGGATCGACTAAACAACAACAAGGAGATATGAATTTCATGATTCAAGCCAAAAGACCCTCATTACTCGTAGATGAGGATCAAGTGTTTTCAATCAAGTATGAAGGTGCCTTTTCCATGGATGGCATGAAGAGGTATAATTGTTTTCAGTAATTCTTTGTTTTTTTAAATTGTGATATTTTTGTACTTATTTGAAGGTAAGTAGTTTATAGGGATTATGTTAAGAACTATGGGGTCCCCAAAGCACATTGCAATATTGAAAACTTGCAGACTTACAATCTGAATAATTTACCATGGCAGGCCCTATGGACCCTAATGGCATATAAAATTAACACCCTACCATGAGGTGTTCATTTTACATACCATGAGGGTCATAAGGGACTCCCATGGATATATTGATGCAACCCTTAGAGGTCTGTAAGGAACCTCATATGTGATAGATACTAGGGCATTTATTATGTACCCCCTTAGACACTTAGAGAGAAGTCTATTATAGTGTTAAGGCTAGTGCAGTGTGTTAATGTTATGTAGTGGGTAGCCTTGCCTGGTGTTGCTGTGGAGAGTTTCAGATGGGGAGTCTCCTAGGGGGTATATGCAAGTCAGGTTTGCGAGCACATGTGAGAGCTACAGAGCTATGGGCAAAATCCCTAAATGAGTATCTTTTACAAGTTATTTTTTGTATGAGTAATGTAATAGCATTGCAGTCTTGCCTGTAAATATTACCAAAGGCATGAGTCATATTTTGTTTGCAAGGATGACTTGAAGGTTTCTGACGGTTCTTGCAAACCACGCAAATGGTTAGAAGATGAAAGATTTAGTGGTAATGTGCACAAAAGGGCTGACTATACTGGGCGGTTGTACCTTATCTGCAATCAAATTATATTTGATGTGATTCAAGGCATATGGTAAGCAAAAAAATTAATGAACTTGATCTGCCCAAGAAGCAAACATTTTAAAATAAAACTATTTGTAAGTCAGTTATTAACAGATTCATTTCAGTTTTCCACAGAGTCACCATCATTTTCAGTGCTACTGCTGTGCTTAATTTGTAGTTACAATTGCATTAACAGTCAAACATACCTACGCATATGCCTTTGTGAACATATCTTTGGTAATACTACAGTATTACCAAATGCATTATTTTCTAAGGAGATGCTTTGGACCCCTAATATCCCAAGTTTCTGTTCGTTTGAATAAACCTTAGACTTGACAAGTTATAACTAAGCATTCTGATGTCTCAATTATATATTCATTGTTCTAGCTTCTAATGCTTATAGCAAATAGACACGTTCCTTAGATAATTTAGATGTTTTGAACAGCCTCATGAATTAAAGAGCACTGAAATAACTTGAAAGAAAATAATTGTGTGAAGAGATTTTTAAACAGGTAAAATAATAGTTATGTATTATGTTTGTGCTGTAAGTTATTTTTATTTTTCATTAAATGCAGAACTAGGGAACTTTGAATACATTTTTCAATACAGTCTTTACTCAGTGTGTGTTATGCCTCCTTTTAAGGTGATATTACAGTTGAAAAATAATCATTGTATAGACCAATGTTTTAGGAAGAACTTAGTTGTTCAACATAATGACAGGAATTAAATGGGATACATTTCCATTTATTATTTTTCAGATTTGAGAAGTTGACAGCAGTAAAAATCATTAAAACAATACTTTACTCTGTGGAGAAATGGCACATTACGCATAACAAAGGAACTCCCTTTTCCTTCACTGCACAATGCAAGGCCTGCAATGCACAGTGCACATGCGCAACTCGCAATTCTCTCTCTCCCTCTCACTCTCCTTCTCTCTCCATCCATCTCCCTCTGTCTCTCCCCCTCCTTCTCTCTCTCTCCCTCTCCTTCTCTCTCATTCTTACTCTCTCTCTCCCCCCTCCTTCCTTCTCTCTCCTTCCCTTCGAGCAATAGATATATAGTGACAAAAAAACTTGCAGAATTTGTTTGGCTTCCCCAGTAACAAATATAGTTTAGGAATACATTTATTGAAACAGAAAAGATAAGTAACTGAAAAGATTAAAACAATTCTACTTTAACATCCTTATACACTGCTGGAACGCCCTCTCTGTGCCTCGACAGCTTGTCTGTTATAGGAGGAAAACAAAATCGGCACATTCAAGATATCAGTCTTTAACTGTGCAAAATACTTTCTTTACTGTTTAAAGTATTTATAATTAGTAGAGCACTGGCCCACCCAACTCTCCAAGTGCTCTCCCAGGGCCCCTTTTATGAATGCAAAATATATCACAGCAAAATAATAGTTTCAGCACATAGTATCTGTCCTGGGGTATATAAATAATGAATATGCTACCTTTATTATCAGTTCCTATTTCAGCTTTGGCAACTCAAGTCGCAGCAGATTTTGTCCCTCTGTAATAAATTCAGGAAAATCCTCTTAGGCACTCTGGTTGTGAATACTCTGTCTTACACTGGTTTCTGGTGTCCTCGGGCTCCAAACATTCCCTCTCTCAGAATGAGGCTCTCCCTAAGACCCTGCTACACCTGAGGTTTAAATAGCCTTGTTCCCCCCTACAGGTGTGACTAATTGCATTGGTCTATTAACTCCTTCTGGCCTGGATTAGGTAAATGGCTTTGTTCATTCTTTGGCTCACATATCTACTCTCTATTATTTTCCCATAACTCAAACCAGCTTTGTCACAATATATATCACATATAATAGTTGTGGATATATGGGCCATTGGTCACGCATTGCGAGCCTCGCAAAGAGAGGCAAAGCATTTACGACTGTAGCATGCAGGACAGTCTGCAATGAGCGCTGAAGGCTTTGCGAAGCGAGGTGAGCAGTTGAGGTACACAGGACTTAGGCTGCAATGAGCGCCTAAGGCACTAATTGCCGGGCTCACGAAGGCGCTCATTGCAAAGCGAGGCGAGCAGTTGAGGCACTCGGGACTTAGACTGCAATGAGAGCCAAAAGTGCTCATTGCAGGGCTCGCAATGAGCGCCAAGGGCCGTGGGACTTAGCCGACTTAGGGCATCATTCAAATGCAATTTGTCCAATTGAATAGGGCTCTATATAAGCACACAACATATTTTTTTACAGACGTTTTTAGTTAGTGAACACCTTGCTTTTGGATAGATGTTCACTAACTAAAAACTTCCACAAAAAACATATGCTATGTACTTTTATAGAGCCCTATTCAATTGGCCAAATCGCATTTAAATGAAGCCCTTAGGCGCTCATTGCAGGGCTCGCGATGAGAGCCGCAGGCACTCATTGTGAGGCACGTGGGACTTAGGACAAAATTACAGCCTGTAGGACTTAGGACCAGAGGCACGTAAATGGACTGTGGGCCTCGCAAAATTACGACTTTAACGATCGAATCACTGAACTGTAAAAACAACAACAAAATGCCTCAAATTAACTTACACACAACATGGTGGGAGAGCCAGTGAGTCTGTGAGTGAGGTTGCAAGTTAATCTGAGCCATATTTGCCATTTTTACATGATCGAAAATCACCTAAGCTAGAAAAAAAATAGCAGCCGAAAAAACGCAATTCGACAAAAATGAGGCCAAAGGACGTAAAACTAGCATGAAAAACGTAAAAAAGAGTTTTAAGCAGTAACACTTAATGCAAGACAGTAACACTTAATCCAAGGCAGTAATACAACCCAAGACAGTTACACTCAAGTGCGATATATAGGACACTGGGTGAGAGGCTTGCAAGGAGCGCCAAAGGCGCTCAGCGCCAACCACACAATGATCGCCAATGGTGCTCAGCGCGGGGCTCGCTATGAGCACCAAATGTGCACAGAGGGCCCATAGCCTCGCATTGTGTGGCAAACAGCATTGCCAGCCTTGCAATTTTACTCCTGTCATTTCTGACGGGCTATTTCCTAGTATATATACACATTCAAGAGTAATACTTCTGTTTTTCAAGTCAGAAGCAATGCTGAATAATGTGATCCATGGAAAACAGAGGAGACATTCAAAGTGTGCATGTGTCTGCATTAGTTTTTGGATGCGAAATAATGAGTAATTTAAGTTAAGCCCCGTAAATATCAACACATGTTAAGGTTAGAAAGAACTACAATAAAATAAAAAAATAAATAAAAAAACATGAACAGGAATATGGCAGTGTCACAAGTCCATATTAAGTCCTGTATCCTTAGTATTGAAGACTGCAATACTCTGATTTAAAAAATAAATATATACTAGCGACTTGCCCGTCAAAAAATGACGGTCAATTAAAGTTGAAGCCATGGCAATGCTGTTTGGCACACAATGTTAAGCTTTTTAAACCTGAAGGACCTTTGGCGCTCATTGCGAGCCTCTGCTCGCGTGTCCTTTGGCTCGTCTCTATATTTTTTTAAATACTAATAAATTAATTAATTGAAATGGACTTAAATTCGCATTCCACCTCACTCCCCGCATCCTGGCTGTTCCTCCGTGCTGTGTGTGATAATTTTGTTGTATTTTTTATTTTTTGTGTGTTTTGTGTTTTTTGCTTTGCGCAGTTCGGCCATTAACTTCAAATTTTTCCTATCTAGTATTTTTTTTACCGCGTTCGCCGATTGCTTGCAGGTGATGAGCGCCTTTGGCCCTCATCGCCAAAGTGCTGTGAGTTTTAGTGCGCTCATCGCCTAAGTGCTCCAAGTTAACGGCTCGCCTCGCTTCGCGTAAGTTGTACGCACCAAGCAAAGCGTGACGACATCTCGTAGTTCGACAATTATAATATGTGCTAATCAGATTTTTTCAGTATATAGTGATTCCTTTGTTGTTGGATAAATATTTTAATTAGACTGACAAGTCAGTAGCAGTACCGGATAAAGCTTAGCAAAAGCATTGTAACACAGAGCAGAGATTCTTAGTTGGACATAAATTATATACTGATCGGTCAAGTGTGAATCTATACACAGGGAAGAGAGAAGACAGTGTTTTTAGTTAGGGCCATAAATATCTCCAGATTTTAAATAGTTGAAAAACAACAATAAAACATGAGAAGAAGAAATGTGGTAGGGTCACAATACATTTTAATAATATGCTAGATATCCTCATTCTATGTTAAGTCCTGTACCTTTAGTGTTAAAGCATTTGATCATCTTCATTTCAAATGTTTTTTTTGTTTTTTTTATGTTTATTTTCCTGGTTATATCAATCTTGGGAATCAAGGAGTTAATAAATATCAGGGCACCCACATGGACTATAACAGTTTCTTCATTAATTTTTATTGATTTTTAAATCTCTGGATTGTGAGCCCGATCACATATCGGACGTGTAAACACTAGCTGATTGATGTTTAAACTCCATGTTTTACTGATGTCATGATGACGGTCTTGTTTACTATTTGCTAAATGCTACATATGGTTACAAGGTTCACGGATTTGGCTTTCGGCCATGTACTTGCAGGCTTGTTTAATTAAATCGCTCTGTAACTGTTGGAATTTAATAGGGACCATAGTCTATGGGCCCTCTTGGTGCTTAACCCCCTTGCGAGTCCTCTCTAGTACACATATAATTTTTTGCTACATTTACATTTACCCATTTGAAGGTAATTGCAGGCTTGGGGTTTTGTAGTAATTTAATAGCAATTTGTGATTTTAGTGATTGAAACAATTGCGTGTTTTTAAGATCAAAGGCTTAGATGGGTTGGAGTTACGATTTTGCCACTGTGATCAGATCTTTTTCTATTTGATCTGTTGTTTAACGAGTTAGAATAATAAAAAACAAACTAAAAACAAGGCAAACTTCTCTAAGATCCATTAAGAATCACAACTGCAATTCAGACTGCTAAATATTGTTGTGTACCTTTTTTCTATGGGGAATATTATCATTATAGTCCTTCAAGGTCCGTTTTAGGCCCTGCAGAAAGTTTGTATTTGAAGCTGACAATAATACAATCAAAAAAGTCAAAAATAAGTCTCAAGTAGAATTTGTATTAGTACCATTGTTTAGCACCCTGACTACTTAAATTATGAGACTGAAAGCAATATAAAAATTTTATAGCAAAGCTTTATGCATCATTTCACAATTATATTTTGAAAAAAGGTTGGTCCAGTCATTTCATTTTGAAATTATTTATTTCACCTAACAAAACAATGACATGACATAAATCAGAACATTATGGGCCTCATTCAATTAAGGGCCGTAAAATGGCCGCAAAGCTGCAATTCCTTGCAAGGGTGCTGCGGCCTTGTAGCCCTACTTCTATGTTGCTATCCAAATGAAAGGGGGGCGCAGCACACCCCTTTCTACGGCCGATCGCAAGACAGGCAATCAGCCGTTAGCTTTGTCAGGCTTGTACCTGATAGCCTGCAGATTAGAGTGCAAGCCAGCCAAACTAAAAAGTTAAAAATAAATTTAAGGAAGCACTGTACAGCACTGTAAATGATGGGGGACACATTGGGGGACATGAGGATGACATGTAGTACATTGGCTAGCTGGCACATCGCCGCTAGCCAATACTGTCATTTATGGCCGCAGTCCATCGGGTTGAACATGGAGTTGCTGCCTTGGAGGTCACCCAAGCCCGGGACTACAGGCTTGAATGACCTCAAGGCAGTAACCTGTTCTCCAAGCCTGGCAGACTTGTGGCTACAAATGACAGCATTGGCTAGCGGCGATGTGCCAGTTAGCCAATGTACTACATGTCATCCTCATGCCCGCCCCCCCCCCAATGTCCCCTATCAATTACCGAGCTGTACAGTGCTGCACTGAATGTATATTTACCCCTAAAGATCTTCCACGGCTCCTTAAAGGGACCATGGGACACTAATGGTTACCCCGCATGCTGTGGGGTCCTCATCGGGTCCCCCAGAGGGTCCCTACATTAACCCTTGCAGCGGGGGTCCCGGTCGGGGCCTTCTGCATTAAAAATTAAAACTTCCTTAAATGTCCTTAAAGGAATGCAATCAATAAAAATGTTAACCACTGCTGCTAGGGTAGTATAAATACCCCGTGGCACCAAAAATGAATCCCATCACTCATGGGGGTCAATATAGACCACAATGAGACTAGAATTAATCCCCTCAGGCCAATAGGGGTCTATATAGACCCCTATAAGACACTATTAACCAGTAGGTTAACCCAATAAGTGACATGAGGGTCCTCCAGGACCCTCATGACAAAGTCTAAGCACTACACTATTAACCCTAACTATACCCCATTAACCCCTTAACCCTAACTATACCTAATTAACACATACTAAACCCTATTTAACCCTATCTGGGCCTATTTAACCCTATCTAAACCTAATGACCCTAACTGGGCCTATCTAACGCTATCTGGACCTGATAATCCTAACTGGGCCTATCTAACCCTAACTGATCTCATTTAACCCGTTCTAGATCTATCTAACCCTAACTGGGCCTATTTAACCCCGACTGGGCCTATATAATCCTAACTGGGCCTATCTAACCCTAACTTGGCTTATTTAAACCTAACTGGGCCTATCTAATCCTAACTTGGCCTATTTTATTGCTTCTAGACCTAGCTAATCCTAACTGGTCCTATCTGACCGTAACTGGGCCTATTTTACACTAACTGGACCTATTTAACCCAATCTGAACCTAATACCCCTAACTGGCCTCTTTATCCACTTCTAGGCCTATTTAACCCCATCTCTAATGGGGGTCTATACAGACCCCCATAAGCTTCCCTCTAACCCCATCACTGGGTTGATTGACTGAAGGCATCTGTGCCTTCTGATTGGCTACTATCTCATTGACTGTGACAACTATTCCCTTCTGCCAAAGAGGATGAGATACACCCCGTGGGTGTATCCCATTGTGATTGGCTCCAAGCATATGCACCTTCTGATTGGCTGTTGTTACTGTCAATCAGATAGTAGCCAATCAGAAGGTGCAGATGCCTTCAGCCAATCACCCCGCTGGGGTTATCCCATTCTGATCGTCTGAAAGCAAGAGTGCTTTCTGATTGTTTTCAAAATGATTCACAGGCCCATCAGTCAATCAGAATGGAATATAGGGGTGTATCCCATTCTGATTGGCTCAGACCTTAGCGCCTTTTGATTGGCTGAAATGGATGGCAATCAAATTTCAGCCAATCAGAAGGCGTCATTCCGATTTTCTCTATGGAAGAAGAGCTAGAGGCTTCATTAGCATCGTGGAGCTCCTCCAGGGAGGAGCTTCGTGATTTTTTTTTTTTTTTTTTAGAACATTGGGTTTTTCAAGGGCCCAGCCAGGGCAGAAGAGGAGAAGGACGGGAACATTGTGGCAATGTAAATTTAATGTATATTATGTTTATTGCGTTTCATGTTGTGTTTATGTGTGTGCTGATTTTAGGTTTTATTTATTCCAAGGGCCCAGCCAGAGAAGACAAGAAGAAGGACGGGGACATGGTTGAAAGCTAAGATTAATATTTAGAAAGATTATTGTTTTTTATGAAGTGTTTATTTTTAAATATTTGATGTTTCTTTTTTTTCCTACATGTGAGACCTGCGGCACGAAACCCATCATCGCTGAAGGGACATCTAGGCAAAGTAAGTGGTCTTATCACATATAATAGTTCTCAAACTATGAATCATCATCATGCTTGCGAGCCTCGCATAGCGAGGCAAGCTGTTGAAGCACAGAAGTCTTCCGAGCTCGGAGCACTTAGCTCCGAGCTTGTGTGGCGAAACGAGTAGTTGCGGCATTGAAACTCGGAGCACTTAGCGATGAGCATAAAAGGCGCTCATTGCCTGCGAGCCTCGTGAAGCGAGGCGAGCACTTGAGGCATTGAAACGCGCAGGACTTAGCGCCGAAGGTGCTCCTGTGTGCCTAGCAAAGCGAGGTGAGCCGTTGAGGCAATGAAAAACGTGGGACTTAGCCTCCAAGCAGTTAGGAAATGCGGGATTGCCTTAGGCTGCAAGCAATTGAGGAACACATAACTTAGAGAAAAAAATTGCGAGGCGCAGAACTTAGAAAAGAAAAATACAAAGTTTAAGGTCGAATCGTGTAAAAAAAAAAAACACGAAAATCACAATAAATAATAATAAAAAATAAATAAAAAAACTCACACACAGCAAGGGGGGACAGCCAGGACGTCTGGTATTGAGGTTCCACGCGAATTTAAGCCAAATTTCAGCTAAGCGAGAAAAAAATGGCGGCCGCAAAAAATAAAAATTAGGCTACACGACCCCGAACCGTGCAAACCACCTCCAGACGCGTACCACTTACACAGGATCATACGAGGTACAAAATACACTAATAGAAAGGACGGAAAATGATTGCAAGCTGCGGAACACATAGACAATCGCCGCCATTTTACAATACTAACTTGCAACTAATAACATTACTAATCTAAAATGGCGCTTTACACACCTAAACCAACGGTTTGGCATCGCGCACGCAGCCTATTTATACTTACAAATTTGAACATTGCTGACACTTTCTCATCAGGGCAGCAACAGTCCAGCTGTACATTGTATGCTGCAGGAAAATCAAAAGAGATTGTTAGCTGTTCAGGATATTGATTGCTGGATATATTAATTAGAAATAGGTAAGGTAACGCTAAATAGCATATTTTACACTGCCGTTACTTTATGAATATATTAATGCTTTGCATAGCAATCCCCAGTAATATATAGCGATCCCCTCCAATAACGAGATGAGACTACGTTTTGAAGGGTCAAGTAGAACTATCACTTTAATGACAGGGGATCTCCTTTTATGCAATGGTGCCCTCTGAAGGGCTACACCCACATAATTATCACAGCCAATTAAATACATGGTTCAACCCCCACGTCTCCTCCCCTCAGTTAACAGGTAACACAATTAAAACAGACACAATTTTAACCACATTCTGGATGTACCCCAAAAACAGGGGGTACACCTTTAAGTCCAGCACCGTTCAATATCTCTCACCCAGGGGAACACCATATAAAAAAATGGCATGAATCAGACCAGGGGTTCAAAATGTAGTAAAAGTATGTTTTTCACATAACACACAGACATTTCACATATCCCCCACACAATACACATATAGGACAATAGGTGTGGTCACCCCTCCCTGAGGCAACTTGATATAATCAGACAATGATTAAATCAGCCCTCTTTGTTCTTATCTGAGAATGAAAACACTCCACACAATCGACTCCCTTATCTGTAACAGGATTATCTCTCCTGCCAAGGTCTGCACTAGCCTGGGGCCAATATTCTGCAGAGCACAAACCAACACACATACAGTATATTACTAGGATCATATTTTAACCAAGAATTAAATAACCATAAACAGGGTAAAACAGTGATGGGTTCCGTTACAGCTGGGATCTGAGCGCACAAAACTACCGAATAGCGCTCAGATCATCATCACACAGTTCAATTGCCATGGAGCTAAAGTCTTTCCATAGTCTTTCATTATATGAATGGGCTCCATGGCATATCTATCTGTGGTATCATGGTTCACACAGGGCAAGTACCGAATGACCCCCCTGTATGTAAAGGGCCAGAATGAGTGACATACACTCTGGTATGGCCGAATACTGTGTTTTAAGGGCAATATGTCCCCGGGCCATAGTCGCAGGGCAGGAGGCTGGCAAACAGTCCTCTCAAAGACAAAGTGGCGAAGGGCACTTCATCACACATCTCCCCTTTGGGGGAAAGTTTAACCAGGCACCTGACCTTCTGCCGGTCAGTGCCTCCGTTAGACGATCCACCAACCCACAATAAACCAGTGCTAGAGCAGCCCCCCCACAACAACAAAGTGCAAGAGCAGCCCACCCACAACAAACAGTTACGGCACCTGGATATTTCGCTGTGGTGATGGGGCAACTCGCTGAGGGGACTTGAGGGGCAGAGGCCAGTGGCACTCTGCCCTGATGCCAGCTCTTCTGCTGGTATAACCTGCAGGACATCCTGCTCTGTACAAGGGACCAAGGGAGGGCCGAGGCCGACTGCACTCTGCCCCGCTGTCAGCTCTTCTGCTGGGGTACTTGGGACATATTCCAGCTCAGTAGCCAGGGAAAGGTGGAGGTCAGTGAGGGTTAACATTTCCTCTGTTAACCCTGGGGCTACATTAGAAGTTAGCTGGGGAGGGGAATTTGTACTTACCCCCTCCTCCGGTTGTCCCAGTGACGGTAGTTGGGGATCTGGACAAGCTGTGGGCGCAGAGACCACGGTCCCATCTGCGCCGTCTGGGAGACTGGTGTCTCCCCTGGTTAGGGTAAACTGTCGCTGGGGGGAAAGGACGACACCTTCTGCCCCCTGGGGTCCACACTGCCGCTGGGGGGGAAGGATGACACCTTCTGCCCCCTTGGGTTCACACTGCCGCTGGGGGGGAAGGATGACACCTTCTGCCCCCTGGGGTTTACACTGCCGCTGGGGGGGGAAGGACGACACCTTCTGCCCCCTGGGGTTCACACTGCCGCTGGGGGGGAAGGACGACACCTTCTGCCCCCTGTGGTTCACACTGCCGCTGGGGGGGAAGGACGACACCTTCTGCCCCCTGGGGTTCACACTGCCGCTGAGGGGGAAGGACGACACCTTCTGCCCCCTGGGGTTCACACTGCCGCTGGGGGGGGGAGGACGACACCTTCTGCCCCCTGGGGTTCACACTGCCGCTGGGGGGGAAGGACAACACCTTCTGCCCCCTGGGGTTCACACTGCCACTGGGGGGGAAGGATGATACCTTCTGCCCCCTGGGGTTCACACTGCCGCTGGGGGGGAAGGATGACACCTTCTGCCCCCTGGGGTTCACACTGCCGCTGGGGGGGAAGGACGACACCTTCTGCCCTCTGTAGGGCCGGTAGAGAAACCTCGGTCCCATCTCTACCTGCCATCTGGAGGTCATCCCAGGACCAGTCAATGAAGTCTGGTTCCGCTTGTCGAGTAGGTTGGGGCTGCACGAAGCTGAGCAGGTGTTGGTAGTCCTGCTCCAGCTCCCACTCTCTTGTTACCAGGTGGGTCATGTCTTTGCTCACCTCGCCTTCGTCATCCCAGACATACATGCCCATCCGGTAGTCGTAGATGTCCCAAAACCTAGACTCCTCCGTGCTGCCAAGATCAATGTCGTCCTCCAAGGCATCCCATAATAAACCCGGGCCATCATAATCATCTCCCTCCGGCAAGTAGTGTTCAGCCGTCCAGGGGGTAAGTCGAACGGTATGCCACCAGAGGGCCTGGTATGCGTTGTCTAGCCAGATCTCTCGCCGTACCAGGGTCTCTAGTCTTGTCACCCACTCATCCTGGGGCTGCTCTCCCAATAGATACATCCGCATCGACACACGCTTCTGTAGCCGCTGCTCATCACTGGGGAGACTCTCACCTTGCCGCCATTGGGCATCTTCCAGGTCATCATACCAGAGTTCCTTTCTGTCTGCATCCCTGTAGTCCGTGGCCTCCTCCTCATCATCATCATGGAACGCTGTCTGAAAACTAGCCGGTTCCATCCTGCTGTAGCCAGGGGCGCTGTACGGATACTAGCGTTGCCCTCAATTTGTAACTCAAAACGTTACCGGTGTCTCCGTGCTGCTTTTCCTCTTACTAGGACGCCATCCCACCACTGCCAGCCAATGTAACGGATCTACTGGCACCCCGACCGGGTACCTCCGTTGATAGACGCGTCCTAGTTTGCGCCGAGGCCTACAAGCACCGCACCGGACACCTCAACCGCCGTAGTTTAGCTGGAGCCGCGCCGACTTCCTTCCACACTGTATGAATCTCCAGCATCCAGGACCGTGTGGGGAAGATCTCTCCTTTAAGGATGGTACATCAGGAACAAGCGTTCAGTAGTTACAGCTCAAGGGAGTATGCAAAAGCATAGCAATCCCCAGTAATATATAGCAATCCCCTCCAATAACGAGATGAGACTACGTTTTGAAGGGTCAAGTAGAACTATCACTTTAATGACAGGGGATCTCCTTTTATGCAATGGTGCCCTCTGAAGGGCTACACCCACATAATTATCACAGCCAATTATATACATGGTTCAACCCCCACATCTCCTCCCCTCAGATAACAGGTAACACAATTAAAACAGACACAATTTTAACCACATTCTGGATGTACCCCAAAAACAGGGGGTACACCTTTAAGTCCAGCACCGTTCAATATCTCTCACCCAGGGGAACACCATATTAAAAAATGGCATGAATCAGACCAGGGGTTCAAAAGTTAGTAAAAGTATGTTTTTCACATAACACACAGACATTTCACATATCCCCCACACAATACACAAATAGGACAATAGGTGTGGTCACCCCTCCCTGAGGCAACTTGATATAATCAGACAATGATTAAATCAGCCCTCTTTGTTCTTATCTGAGAATGAAAACACTCCACACAATCGACTCCCTTATCTGTAACAGGATTATCTCTCCTGCCAAGGTCTGCACTAGCCTGGGGCCAATATTCTGCAGAGCACAAACCAACACACATACAGTATATTACTAGGATCATATTTTAACCAAGAATTAAATAACCATAAACAGGGTAAAACAGTGATGGGTTCCGTTACAGCTGGGATCTAAACGCACAAAACTACCGAATAGCGCTCAGATCATCTTCACACAGTTCAATTGCCATGGAGCTAAAGTCTTTCCCATAGTCTTTCATTATATGAATGGGCTCCATGGCATATCTATCTGTGGTATCATGGTTCACACAGGGCAAGTACCGAATGACCCCCCTGTATGTAAAGGGCCAGAATGAGTGACATACACTCTGGTATGGCCGAATACTGTGTTTTAAGGGCAATATGTCCCCGGGCCATAGTCGCAGGGCAGGAGGCTGGCAAACAGTCCTCTCCAAGACAAAGTGGCGAAGGGCACTTTGTCACTGTATACTTTCCACTGTACTAAAAATGTTTTGCTTTTTACACTGCTCTTATTTATATCTGGATTACTGCTCATTGGCTGCCAGCGATAGCACTCTCAAAGCAGTTATATATTTAAATCATTTTATTAGGCTCTGAGTGCTGAAAACATTTTCTGCACTAAAAAAAATTGTATATAAAGTTGTATATCTGTCTGCGATGAGCGCAAACATGATCATTTCAAAGCACAAAACTTGAAGAACACGAGGGGAGAGGCTCGCAATGAGCACTAAAGGTGCTCAGAGGAGCAAAAGCACACAAGGAGAGACACTCGCAATGAGCGCCGATGGTGCTCAGAGGAACAAAAGTACATGAGAGGAAAGGCTCGCAATTAGCACCAAAGGTCCTCAGAGTAGCAAAAGCTTTACATTGTGTGGCAAACAGCATTGCCATGGCTTCAAATTTTATTGCCCCGTCATTTTTGACAGGCAAGTCGCTATTTCATTATATTTTAGGTTAGATTTAGGGGTTTTAATGTAATGTAGATAGGGGTTGATGTTTTATAGATAGGGGGTAATAATGTTGTATAGACAGGGGGTAATATTTTATAGATAGGGGGTAATGTATTGTAGATAGGGGATAATGATTTATAGTTGGGTAATATTTTATAGACTAGAGAATTGCCCGTCAAAAAATTACGGCAATGAAATTGTAAATGAGCTAATGCTGTTTGGTGTATAATAATGAAATAAATAATACATTAATAAATTAATATACTTTACCTATTTTAAAGTAATATATGTAGGAAGCATTCTGTTGAAGAGCTGACAATCTGTTTTGATGTTGCTGGAGCATTAGTGGTGTGGAGCTGCTGTGTAAGCGTGATGAATGTGTGCAGTGTAATAGTGTGCGTGCGCGAGACCAAACCGTGTACTTCCGGATTGTTCTAAAATGGCGGCAAATGTGTGGTATGCGTCTGTAGCGGAATATCCGTAGGTGTTTTGTGGTGTTTTTCGTGTTTCTTGTGGTGTTTTGCATGTTTAGAGTGTAGTAGCCTCGTTTTCGTTTTGTTCTGCGGACATTTTTTCACTCGCTTAGAGAATCTTTTATTTTGAGTTAAATGAAGGTGTAACTTCATTTTTTGAGGTCCCGGATGCTCCCTCTTGCTGTAGGTAAGCTTTTTATGTATGTGTTGTGTGTATTTATTGTGTTTTTCATTTTTTCATGTCCGCGGGTTGCGGACGATTTTTGCGAGGTTGTAATGTGTGGTAACATGTCTCGTATGTTGTTTGAGTTATGACGTGAAGTTTGTGAGGGTCGCAGATGCTGGCAAGGAGCTCCTGCAGATCCTACGGCCATCAATTAAATGAGGCCCTATGTGTCCCAGTGATTTATATGTGTAGTCTGATACTGACACACAATGCTTTCAAAGTGACTTTGCAATTTTCATAAATTGTAATAGTTAATCAATTAACCAGACCTAAAATAAATATAAAATTGAACATTCAGTTGAAACAATAACTTAGAGTACAATATCCTTAATTTGCACTATAGAAATTAATCTTAACATTTCACATCATCCTTTTTTAGAGTGGGTTGTATATTCCCATTGTTGATCAATCTATATTTTCAAACTGCCCAAAGAGACACAGGTCTAAATGTAAATTAAACCAGTGTCTCTCCCACTTCTCCCTCCCCTTTTTCTCTCCCCTCCCTCCTCTGTGTCTTTTCCCCCTCCCTCCCCTGTTTTTATTTCCCCCCTTCCCTTGTGTCTATTTTTCCCCTCTCTCCCCTGTGTCTCTCCCCATCCACCCTCTGTTTCTCTTTCCCCACTTCCTCCCTCCCCTGTGTCTCTTTCACCTTCCTCCCTCACTTCCTTGTGTCTCTTTCCCTCCCCATCCCCTGTGTCTCTTCTTCTCCCCCTCCCCTAAATCTCTTTCACCCTCCCTCCCATGTCTCTCCCCTCTACTCCCACCCTCCCTTGTGTCTCTTTCCCCCACCTCCTCTCTCCCCTGTGTCTCTTTCCCCCACCTCCCCCTCCCTTCCCTGTGTCTTTTTCCCCCTTTCCCTCCCCGGTTTATCTTCCCCCTCCCCCCAGTGTCCCCCTTCCTCCATCCCTTCCCTGTGTCGCTTTCCCCCTCCCTCCCCTGTGCCTCTCCCCCTCCCCTGTGTCTCTTCCCCCTCCCACTCCTGTGTCTCTTCCCCTCCCCTGTTTTTCTTTCCCACTTCCCTTGTGTCTCTTTCCCCTTCCCTCCCTTGTGTCTTCCCCACTTCCCTGTGTCTCTCCCCCTCCCCTGTGTATCTTTTCCCCTTCCCTTGTGTCACTTTCACCCTCTCTCCCCTGCGTCTGTCCCCCTCCCTCCTTTGTGTCTCTTTCCCCCTCCACTGTTCCTCTTTCCCCCCTTTCTTATGTTTCTTTCCCCCTCCCTCCCCTGTGTCTCTCCCCCTCCTCCCTTCTTCCCCTGTGCCTCTTTCCCCTCCTCCTCCCTCCCCTGTTTCTCTTCCCCCTCCCTCCCTGTGTCTCTTTCCCCCTCTCCTTCTCCTTTTTATCTTTCACCCTCCCTGCCTTCCTTGTGTACCTTTCCCTCCTCCCTTCCTCCCCTGTGTCTCTCCCCTGTGTTTTGTCCTCCTACTCCCTCCAACCCTTGTGTCTCTCCAACTCCTCCCTCGCTTGTGTCTCTTTCCCCAGCTCCTCTCTCCCTTTTGTCTCTTCCTCCCCTCCTCCCTCCCTTCCCTGTGTCTCTTTCCCTCATCCCTTCCCTGTGTCTCATTCCCCCCTCACCCTCTTTCTTTTTCCCTCATCCCTTCCCTTGTGTCTGTTTTCCCCCTCCCTCCCATGTGTCTTTCCCCTCCCTTCCCTGAGTCTCTTTCCCCTCCTCTGTGTCACTTTCCCCATCTCCCCCCTTCCCTGTGTCTCTTCCTGTCTCTTTCCCCCTTCTCCTCCAATGTTCCTCTCCCCCTTCCCTTGTGTCTCTTTCCCCACCTCCCTTTCCTGTGGCTCTTCCCCCCTCCTCCATCCCCTGTGTCTAATTCCCCCCTCTCCCTGCCCTGTTTATCTCCCCTCTCCCTCCCTTACTTGTGTCCCTTCCTCTCCTCCCTTCCTCCCTTCATCCCCTGTGTCTATTTCCCCTATCCCTTCCATTGTGTCTCTTTTCTTCCTCCCTCCCATGTGTCTACCCCCTCCCCTGTGTCTCTCCCCTCTCATCCCTCCCTACATGTGTCTCTTTCCCCAACCTCCTCCCTTCCCTGTGTCTCCATCCTCCTCCATCCCTTGTGTTTCTTCCTTCTCCATCCCTTGTGTTTCTTCCCTTCCTTCCCTTGTGTCTCTTTCCCCCTCCGTCCCCTGTGTCTCCCCCTCGATATGTCTCTTCCCCCTCTTCCCTTCCCTGTATCTCTCCCTCTCCATCCCCTGTGTCTCTTCCCCCTCCCCTGTGTCTCTTTCCTCCTCCCTCCCCTGTGTCTCTTTCCCCCTCCTTCCCCTTTGACTCTTTCCCCCTGCCTCCCCTGTGTTTCTTCCCCCTCCCCTGTGTCTCTTTTCCCATTCCTTTGTGTCTGGTTCCCCCTCCCTCCCCTGTGTCTCTCCCCCTCCTCCCTCTCCTGTGTCTCTTTCCCCCTTCTCCCTCCCTTTCCTGTGTCTCTTTTCCTCTCCATCCCTTGTTTCTCTTTCCCTCCTCTCCCTCCCCTGTTTATCTTTCCCCTTCCTCCCCTGTGTCTCTTTCCTCCTCCCTTTCCTGTGTCTCTTTCCCCCTCCCTCCCATGTGTCTCTCCCCCTCCTACCCCTTTGTCTCTTTCCCCATGCCTCCCCTGTGTCTCTTCCCCCTCCTATTTCTCTTTCCCCCTTATCTTGTGTCTTTTTCCCTCATCCCACCCTTGTGTCTCTTTCTCCCTACCCTGAGTTTCTCCCCCTCCTCTATGTCTCTTTCTCCTCCCTCCCCTGTGTCACTTTCCTTCTCCATTCACTGTGTCTCTTCCACCCATCCCTTCCCTGTGTCTCTTCCCTCTCCATTACCTGTGTCTCTTTCCCCCTCTCCCTCCCCTGTGTCTCTTTTCCCCATCCCTTCCCTTGTGCCTCTTTTCCCCCTCCCTCCCACATCTTTCTCCCCCTCGTCCCTTCCTATATGTGTCTCTTTCCCCCACCTCCTCCCTTCCATGACTCTCCCTCTCCATTCTCTGTGTCTCTTCCCTGCTCCCCTGTGTCTCTTTCCCCCATCCCTTCCATTGTTTCTTTCTCCCCACACTTCCCTGAGTCTCTCCCCCCTCCTCACTCCCCTGTGTTTCTTTTCCCACCATCTCCCTCCATGTCTCTTTCCCTCTCCATTCCCTTTATCTCTTTCCCCCACCCCTTCGCTGTATCTCTTTCCCTTTCCATTCTGTGTCTCTTTCTCCACTCTCCTTCCCCTCTTTCTCTCCCCCCTTCCCCATGTCTCTTCCCCATCCCTTCCCTGTGTCTCCCCCACCTAACTCCCTTCCTTGTGTCTATTTTTCCCATCTCTCTATCCCCCTACTCCTTCCCTCCATCCCTCCCCTGTGTCTCTTTCTCTGTGTCTCTTTCTCCCAATTCCTTTGCTTGTGTCTCTTCCCCCCCCTTCCCCTGTATCTTTCCCCCTCCCTCTCTTCCCATGTCTCTTTCCACATCCCTCCCCTGTGTCTCTTCCCCCTCGCCTGTTTCTCTTTCCCTTTCCCCTTTTCCCTGCTCCCTCCCCTGTGTCTCCCCCTCCTCCCTCTCTCCCTGTGTATCTTCCCCCTCCTCCCTCCCTTCCCTGTGTCTCTCCATCTCCTGTGTCTCTTCCCCCCTTCCCTGTGTGTCTTTCCTCCACCCTCCCCTGTGTCTCTTCCCCCCTCCCTCCCATGTCTCTCCCCTCCCTCCATCTCTTCCCTCCTCCCTCTCCTGTGCATCTCCCCCTCCCTCCCTTTGTCTCTTTGCAAATCACTCCCCTGTGTCTAATCCCCCTCTCCTGTTTCTCCCCCCTTCCTTTGTGTCTCTTTCCTCCCTATGTCCCGTGTGTCTTTCTCTCCCTGTGTCTCTTCCCCCTCCTGTTTCTCTTTCCCCCTTCCCTTGTGTCTTTTACCCCTCCCTCCCCTGTATTTCTTCCTTCCTCACTCCCTCCCCTGTGTCTCTTTCCCCCTCCTCCTCCCTCCCTTGTGTCTCTTTCCCCCTCCTCCCTCTCCTTCCTGTGTCTATTTCCCTCCTCCCTCCCTTGTGTCCCTTTACCCTCCTCCCTCTCTCCCCTGTTTCTCTTTCCCCATCCTTTCCCTTGTGTCTCTTTTCCCCCTCCCTCCCACGTGTCTCGCAAGCATGCATAGTTTAATGGCTGTTTCCGATAGCGCAGGTGCATTTGCTTGTAAAAATATGTGATGCTAAATTCAGATGTGTTCAGATTCTACACATACATCATCGAAGGCACAATAGGCGCTAACAAAAGCAAAGATTCAATAGCTGACATTATGTCATTAAGTCATTACTGACCTATAATAACAACAGTCTGTGCATTGTCATCAGCACAACACATTAAATAATTAAATAGTAAAATTAATAAAAATGAGATTTACAAAGTCTGTCACATTATATACGTTATTAGAAAGTAATAATAAAATCAATAATAATAATAATACATATTTTGCAACTAAACTTGATAATAGGCAAAGTGTTTTCGAAAGCAAATCAATACATAAGTAAAAAAAATCATTTTTAATTGTCAACTTTCATGTTCTTTTCTGAGCTGATTTGGTCTGTAACTATCTTAGGAAGATGTTCTTTCCATCTGTCTTGTTGAAAGCAAGTTTAGTTTTAGCTTCCACTTTCCCATTGTGCAGAAAAAAACATTCCTCCTGATTCAGTCTTCTCACACCTCAAAAAACTGATCAGCAGGAAGCAAAAAGATAGATTCCGTAGCAGCATATAAAGGTAATAGATCAGAAGCTGTATTACTTTTTACATTCTAAAACCATGCTGCCTATTTTCAAGTATAATCTTTCAAATTAGTATATTTTGAATATACTGTAGGTCTACAGTGGTGCTTTAATTATTGGAATTTTAAGACCTTATTTTTAGTCTGATAAAAAAAAACTAGTATAATTAGCCTGACTGGAAATGAGATTGATATATCAGAGGCTGAATTAAAGCACCAATTAAAGCATTAATTAAATTGGCAGAATTTATGCATTGGGCATAAAATAATTTTTAGGTAAAATCTATTTTTCAGTAGGCACTGCTTACCCATGAAGGATGCCATGTTTTTATCTCTTTATATTTCCTGCTGACTTGAACATTCAGTGGGAATGTTCTAACTATACTTATTATACTCATTATTTATTTATGCTTTTCAAGTCTTGTTTGTCCCTGGTGTCCAGCTTTGTATCCACCCTGTGCTTCTAAATGAAAGTATGACTATCATGGTATGTACTACCACAGCCAGCTAAAATAAAGGTTTTCTCAGAAAATGCTCATGAATTACACAGATGCTAATATTGTTAATTTGTTGCTCACTTCACAAACGTGGTTTCTTTGCTACAGTGGTCCTTTATACTATGTTGCTTTAAATCCCTTCAAAGTAAAATTGAACAAAATAGATAAATTACTGTGCTTCCTCTTTACTAGATCAAATATCATTAATTAAAGTTTTGTCCTCATAGTACCTCTGCTGGAAGTGGTCAGCTGCCATCTCATTAGATTTTTCACTTTCACCAGGACATTTTAATGTATTACCAACAAATGGAAATAGGTTAATTAGTAGCTTGATGGGGAAAAAAGAGAACCATATAATATAAAATTGGTCCATGCATTCTCAGCTTTAGCAATTCACTTCATAAATAGCCTACAGCCTCAAATACAAATGTGATCATCTCATGTTTTATTTACCCTTACCTGTAATTTTCTTTTTAAATATGTATTTGTCAGCTAGTTGTTTATTTACCTGCCTGATTTAATAAGGTGTTTTGCATTAAAGCTTGTTTTACATTATAATAGAGCAAACTCTCTTGATACTCATTCAGAGTTTTCCATGTTTATATAACTCATGGATTTAAACAGGACCTGGAGCTTCAAACAAAGGAATTACTGACTACGATGAAACAACTACATTAAAGCCTATGCTCATATAGCCCACAGAAAATGAGAAAACAGCTCTCTAAGTTTTTTTTCAGCAGTCATAACTATGGAGTCATAATCAATTGGTGTTTAGTATACAGGCATAAAATCTGTCTCGTTGATCTGAAAATGTGACCATGTATACATCTGAAATAGCGAACCCAATAACAAGCAAACCCTGGAAGACTGAGGAAACAAAGTAAGTCCTGCATGCATAGGCATAGGAGCCCAAAAAAAATCTTGGGTGGATAATTAAACTCTACTTCCAGGAAAGGAAGCAGGGGCGGATCTTCCCGGTTTATTGCAATAGGGCCCTGCTTTGACGGGGGCTCATTGGTGCAGCGTCCCTCCAAAAAATATTTTTATTACAAATTATATATATACATATATATATATATATATATATATATATATATATATATATATATATATCACATATTATAATTGTCCAACTACGATTCGTCGTCACGCTGTGTTGCGTACGATTTAGCGTAAACCGTAGCACTTGGGCAATGAGCGCCGCAGGCGCTCATTGCCGGCGAGCCTCGCGTAGCGAGGTGAGCCGTTAACTCATAGCACTTAGGCGATGAGGCAATGAGGCAATGAGCGCCGCAGGCGCTCATTGCTGGCGAGCCTCGCGTAGCGAGGCGAGCCGTTAAAAACGTCACACGCACGACTTAGAAAAAAAAAAAAACACCTCGGAACCAACCTTAACGTAGCAAACACCAACACGCACTAAGAATCTGACTATAACGGCCGACCTGCGCGCAACTAAAAACAGTGAAAACACACCAAATACTCACACAAACTACATAAAAAGCTTACCCATAGCAAGGGGGGCACCCAGGACCTCTGAAAGTGAAGTTACACCTCCATTTAAGTCCACATTCCCAAATTCAGACACACGAAAATCCGCTAAGCGAGAGAAAAAATGGCTGCCAAAAAACGAAAACGAGGCTCACAGCCCAGCCACGTACGAATTAGCCAAGAAGGGATCCGAGATAAGCTCGGAAACCCGCATTAACCCCTGGAAATCCGAGATAAGCTCGGAGCCCTGCATTAAGCCCACATTAACCATCACAGTGGGGGTCCTGATTGCACGCGATCGGGGACCCCCGCTGCAATCAAAATTCAAAATTCACGAGTTACAGGTCCTTAAAGGACCGTAAAGGTCCTTAAAGGACCCATTGTAAAATTTTAAAAAATACACTGTCACCCTGTCAATCATAGGGGTCAATAGAGACCTCCATAAGCCCTTCATTAAGCCTGTCACTCATGGGGGTCAATAGAGACCCCCATAAGCCCTTCATTAACCCTGTCACTTATGGGGGGCAATACAGACCCCCATAAGCCTCTATTTAACCCTATCAGTCCCATAAGGGTATATTAACACCATTATGGGCCTGTTACAACACTACATTACCACATAAGTACCATGATGGTCCTCAAGGACCATCATGACACGAAGTATAAACACTATACTGCACTATACCACCCCCAATAAAACATTAAATATCAACTAAACACCCTCTACACTAACATATTAACATCTACACTACCTACCTACCCCCTAATAACCCCCACCACTCTAATTACGGAAAATAAAAAAGCCTAAAAGTCACACAAAAAAAATCTACATTACATGAAATAAAAAACTAACAAAAAAATAAACTACATTACACAAAATAATAAAACCTAAGTCACAAAAAATAAAAAAAGGAACATTACAGAAAAAAAAAAAAAACATTACAACCCCCCCCCCCCACCTCACTACAAAAAAAAAAAAATACACACCTGAAAAGGAAATACATATACCGTAATACAAATACATACAATACAATTACAATACAATACACCTCTATCTAATATAGATTACACAATCTATCTAAATAAATAGCATAATCTAATATACATCCTATCTATATAATAATACATACCTAATCTATTTAAATAAATAGCATAATCTAATATACATCCTATATATATAATAATACATTCCCAATCTATCTAAATAAATAACACAATTTAATATAGAATACATCCTATGCTATCTATATAAAACCCCTAGCTAACATAAAATAAATGCTATCTATATATTAACTAATCTATGTCTAAGCTAAAATAAAAAAAATAAGATCACTTACCTTTGCAGATGTTCATTGCAATCAGCCACCTACGAAAAAAAAATTACAAAAAATTTGTGAAACACGTTTACACTAATAAAATAAACATTATAGACATTCTATACATTCCAGACATTCTATACATTCTATACATTCTATACATTCTAAATATTCTACTCACCTTTCCGCCATGTCGCGTCCGGCATTCTTTCAATCCTTCTCCGGTGCGGCACCTGTTAAAAAAAACACAACATTAATACACATACATCAAAATAAAATAAACATAATCTACATTATACTTACCTACCCGCGATGTCTCCGGCCTCCTCCGGATCCTCTTCTGCCACGCATTGTAAAAAAATAAATAAATAAATAAAAAAATATATACTTACATCCGCACTCCCAGACATCCCCGACGCTAATGAGGCTCCAGGAGAATTTTCCAGAAGAAAATAAGCAATGGCGCCTTCTGATTGGTTGAAAACGCTGTCTATCAAATTCACCCAATCAGGAGGCGCCAATGTGTGAGTCAATCAGAAAGGGATACACCCTAAAATCCCACTCTGATTGGATAATGCACCTATCAATCTTTATTTAAACCAATCAGAAGGCGCAGATGCCTTCAGCCAATCACAATGGAATACACCCCCACAGGGTGATTGGTTGGAGCCTCTGCGCATTCTGATTGGTTGCACTGACAATAGCCAATCACAATGGAATACACCCTCACGTACTGATTGGTGAAGAATTTGCGCATTCTCATTGGCTACTGTTAAAATCAATCAATATTACATCTAATGGGAAAGCACAGATGTCTTCACCAATCAGTATGTGGGGGTATATTCCATTGTGATTGGCTGATGGCAATAAAGCCTTAGGATTGGTTCAAATAAAGATTGAAAGGTGTGTTATCCAATCAGCGTTGTATTTTGGGGTGTATACTTTTTTCATTGGTTCACAAATGGGGTCTTCTCATTGACTGAATTTGATAGACAGCCTTTGCAGCCAATCAGAAGCTGCCATTGCCAATTTTACTCTGGAACACTCCGTATGAAGGTCATTAGCGTCGGAGACATCCGCAAGGGTGGATGTGTGTCGTTTAAAAAAAAAAAAATATTTTAAATTTTTTTAACGACGCGGATGCTTCCGTAGAAGACGAGGAGGCAGGAGACATCGCGGAAAGGCAAGTATAATGTAGATTGTGTTTATTTTACTTTGCTTTATGTTTACTTATGTAATGTTTTTTTTTGACTGGAGTAAAGATGGCCGACGGAACATGGCGGACGGAACATGGAGGACGTGACATGCTGGAACGTGACATTCTGGAAAGGTGAGTATAATATTTACAATATTTAGAATATTTAGAATGTTTACAATGGTTACAATGTTTACAATGTTTACAATGTTTAGGTATTTCATGTAAATGTGTTGTATTAATTTTTGGAATCTTTTTTACCGTAGGTTGCTGATCTGAAGAAACATCTCAAAGGTAAGTGGCCTTAATTATTTTATTGTAGCTTACAATTAGGGTAGCTATATATATACACTAGCGTATTGCCCGTCAAAAAATGACGGCAATGAGATGTGTATGTTTGGAAAGTGGTTTAGTTATTAATATACATATGGAATTGTAAGGTAGCTAATGTTGTTTTGTGTGTACTACTGAAATACTGTATATAATACAAATTAATAAATTAATATACTTTACCTATTTTGAAGCATTGTGTTGAAGAGCTGGCAATCTGTGTTGATGTTGCTGCAGCATTAGTGGTGTGGAGGTGCTGTGTAAGCGTGATGAACGTGTGCAGTGTAATAGTGTGCGTGCGCGAGCCGAAACCGTTAGCGTAGTTGTGTACTTCCGCATTATCGTAAAATGGCGGGTAATGTGTGGCATGCGTCTTAGCGGATTATCCGTAAGTGTTTTCCGTGGTTATAGTGCTGTAGCCTCGTTTTCGTTTTGTTCGGCCGCCATTTTTTCTTTCGCTTCGATAATTTTTTAGTGTCTAAACTGTTTTATTTTGAGCTAAATGAAGGTTTAACTTGTTTTTTTGAGGTCGTGGATGCTCACTCTTGCTGTCGGTAAGCTTTTTATGTATGTGCTGTGTGTATTTATTGCGTTTGTTTTTTTTTTCATGTTTGCAAGTTGCGGCCGTATTTGTTTGCTACGGTTTAACGGCTCGCCTCGCTATGCGAGGCTCGCCTGCAATGAGCGCCTGCGTCTGCGGCGTCAAGTGTGGCCTATATATAGGCTTTGTGCGCGAGCCAAATGCATTGTTTTAGGCGGGAAATACACTGTTCCGCGAGACAAATGCATTGTTTTCGGCGGGAAAAACGCTGTTGTTTTAGGCGGGAAATCGGAGTCGGCGCGAGACAAAGGCGGGAAATCTGTGTTAATCTGAAAATGTGGGGTATGAGTCTTATCGGATTATCCGTAAGTGTTTTCCGATTTTTGCGATGTCGTAATGTGTGTTATGTGCCTTCGCGGATTATCCGTAAGGGGTTTTCGTGGTGAGAGTGCTGTAGCCTCGTTTTCATTTTGTTCGGACGCCATTTTTTCTCTCGATTAGCGTTTTTTTTAGTGTCTAAATGTTTTTATTTTGAGGTAAATCAAGGTGTAACTTGCTTTTTTGAGGTCGTGGATGCTCCCTCTTGCTGTCGGTAAGGTTTTTATGTATGTGCTGTGTGTATTTATTGTGTTTTGGTTTTTTTTGATGTTCGCGAGTTGCGGCCGTATTTTATGCTACGTTTTAACGGCGAGCCTCGCGTCTGCTCCGTATTAACGGCTCGGCTCGCCTGCAATGAGCGCCTGTGGAGCTCATTGCCAAAATGCCACGTATTAACGGCTTGCCTCGCTACGCGAGGCTCGCCTGCAATGTGCGCCTGCGGCGCTCATTGCCAAAGTGCCACGTATTAACGGCTTGCCTCGCTATGCGAGGCTCGCCTGCAATGAGCGCCTGCGGCGGTCATCGCTAAGCCCGCTAAACCGTACGGACCACGCAAACAGCATTGTGTGACAAACAGCATTTCAACACTTTCTTTTATTGGCCGTCATTTTTTGACGGACAAGTCGCTAGTATATATATATATATATATATATATATATATATATATATATACTGTGTATATGTATATATATATATATATATATATATATATATATATATTTATAAATATATATATATATATAAATATATATATTCGCTCTCAAAAGCTCATCATGAAACCTATGAATATGTTTGTCCAATAAAAAAGGTATCACTATATAATGCAATACTCTGATTATTGTATATATATATATATATATATATATATATATATATATATATATATATATATATATATATAATATATAGCTTTCCTGAGAAAGACATACTGCTCCATAACGCTGTGGCTAAGTCTGGTAATGCATTATTACTTTTAACTTTGTTATTTTTTGTGTGTCCCTTATTCATATAATCCCAGCTCCTACGCCCCTGACCACATGCTCCATGCTCTATGGTTGGAAAATCTGATTCAGACATTGATCTTCTCATGAGAATATTCTGTAGTAAAAAAGTTGAAAGGATGACCTTGACAGGAAAACTCATATTCTGGAAAAATCTGATTGTTTTTTAGAACGTATGAAAACAGGGGGTCGAGTTTATGTGATGTGTAAGATTGGTTTAACAGTCATGCGGAGTTCATGCGATTTACAACTCTTTGTAACACATGAAAATATGTCAATTTACAAATGTAGCATGTGATGCTTTCTTACTTAGTATACTATTTCTTATGATGAACTTGCATTTCCTTCTTGTCTGGAAATTTTGAAGATGATGAGAGTTTCTTAATAATTTTATGCTTAATTAAAACATGTATGTTTTTTTCTATTTAACATACCATGTCTGCCTTAGCTGTGTTGAAATAAAAACGTATCCATGAAGCCTGACACTCCCCTTTGACTGGCTAAAAAATCGATGGAAGACAGAAATAATATGTGCGCTGTGAATGTCAATGGATGGGATAGTTGTTGCTGTGGGTACACATGCTAAAATGAAGATGGGTTAAGGCAGTAAGCTTTGGCATAATTAAAAATGCCTCATTTATATTGTATGTAATAGTTGATTGGGTGTTATCTTGTCATGGGCCAGTTCAAATTCGTACTCTTACAGTGTCTTTTTTATATGGCAAAACAAACAAATACTTTATATACAAACATTACTTTAACGAATGTTAAAGTGATTGTGACATTGGAGACGAGTTAATAACAATATGTGTAAACAAATATCTGGACAAACAATGGTGTAATTTAAGAAAGCAAGGGGTCTTTAAGCAAGAACATAAGAACACATTCAGAGGTGTATAATTGGCATAGAGATTTGTGGATATTTGTATAGAAGGAATCTAAGGATGTGTCTGTTATGAATTACAGTTTGTATAGAAAAAAGACACGTTGAACATTACATGTATGTACAGTATAAAATACATGTTCCAGGCTCAGTAATATGCTGTGGCTGTACCCAAATGCAAAGCACTTGCCTCTGATTCAGGAGGTTCCACCTCTGAAAAAATCTTCGGAGATTTGACCCACTAGTCTAAAATGTACTTATACATGTGTCTCTGAGGCTGAAATATTTTTATGTCCCATTTCCACAGAACGGAGCAATCACAGGCTCAGAGAAAACCTTTTTAGTCACTAGTCTGACATGTGAATAAATCATATACAAGTGAATGGTAATTGAATCCATTCATAGCACGTACCATGCTAAAAATGGATTACAAATATGACCTCCTATAAATAAAATAAATGGAAAAGCATTTTAGTTGTATTTTATATCCCTCTGTCAGTATAGAATTAGAAAATTGCAATGAAATATGCTTCAATAAATGTGATGATTTTAGTTACTTCAGTTTGTATGTTCTCAATCAGAATTGAACCATGAATCATACCCTAAGATAGGGGTTGACATTCTGCAGTGGGAAACCTTTTAAAATATATTTGTTTTTGTCCGGCTATCAGACTTGGGGCCTCATTCAATTCGGGGGTGTTACTTGAGAGTAAAAACCTGATTTGCTACTTTTGAGCTGCGAGCTCGAGTAGCTCTACTTTTACTTTTCTATTCAATTGGACAAATTTGGTCCCCCTTCGCGAGATTCTGAAACCATGCTCTTTTCAGTAGCATTTGTGGGCTTGAACATGATTGCGGACGCAAGCCTGTAACTCATGTTTTAAGCCTGTAAGATCAGAGCACTTTAAATGCAAATATAAATTCAAACCAGCACTGTAAATGATTGGGAACACAATGGTTAACATTAGAATTAAAAGCACAACATTATAAAGCTTGCAAATCACCAAAATATAATGTTTTATTTCATGTTTAATTTCCATCCAATTTGTGATTTTTGCTGCCGCAACATTTATGGCTGTGAAAGATCAAAGGCTTGGAGACAACTAACTTGCACTTTTAATGAAGGTAAGGGATAGTAGCAAGCAGCAAGTAATACGATCGGGGCCGGATTTCAGGAAAGTAGCAATTGAATGAGGCCCTTGATGAATGGCTCACTCTGCCTCAACTCACAACAGGAGTATCTGTTGCATATTAACTTAAAGAAAAAGACCTAGACACAAGGGGCCTCATTCTAATCGTGGCTGTAAAACAGCCACAAGTCTGTGATTCCATGCGGCCGTCTTACGTCCACGCGTAGCGCTACGTCTACAAGCAATGTAATGCACTGTAAATGATGGGGAATACAATGGAGGACATGAGTATTAAAAGCACTATATTCACAAGCTGCCACATTGCTTCCAGAAAATACTGTAATTTGTGGCCAAAGTCCAAAGGACTTGAAGAACGAGTTCCTGGCTTGGGGGTCATTCAAGCCCGTCAGACTTTGGCCACAAATTACAGTATTGGCTACTGGCGATGTGCCAGCTTACCAATGTAGTGCTTCTAATCCTCATGTCCACCCTAATGTTCCCCATCAATTACAGTGCTGCACTGAATTTATATTTGACTTTAAAGATCTCCAAGTCGGTACTTGTATGGGCTTTGAGATTTAAATTCCCTGCTGCGGCTCCTTAAAGAGCCCGCGGCACACTAATGCTTACCCCCCGCGGGGTACTTACTAACATTAACTCCCCATGCTTCGGGGTCCCCATCGGGACCCCTGCAGTGTCCCTATATTAACCCTATAATGTAGAGGTCCCGATCGAGACCCCTGCAGGCTACCCATATTAACCCCTTGCTGTTGGGGTCCCGATCGAGACACCTGCAGCATTTCAAAAATGTTAATTCCCTGACGTGGGTTTTTAAAGGGTCCGCGGCACACAAATGGTTACGCCAAGCCATGGGGGTACTTACAGTATCCCTGCGGGACACCTAACATAACCCCCCTACATTAACCCTTGCACCAGGGGTCTCAAACGGGACCCCCGCTGCATTTAAAATATCTAATTTCCGCGGGTCCTGAAATAAAACAATTAACCCCTGCCACTGGGGTACTATAAGTACCCTCCAGGCACCTAAAATTCACCTCCTTACTCATGGGGCTCTCTCTAATTAACCCCATCACTTATAGGGGTATATGCAGACCCCATAAGCCTCTATTAAACCCCATCACTCATGGGGCTCTATACAGACCCCCATTAACCCCTAATTAACCCCGTCACTCATGGGGCTCTATAAAGACCCCCATAAGCCTTTATTTAACCCCATTACTCATGGGGCTCTATACAGAGCCCCATGAGCCCCTAGTTAACCCCAACATTCATGGGGCTCTATGCACAGCCCCATGAGCCCCCTAATTACCCTGGTCACTCATTGGGCTCTATACAGACCCCCATAAGCCCCTAATTAATCCCATCATTCATGGGGGTCTATACAGACCCCTATAAGCCTCTTTTTAACACCATCACTCATTGGGCTCTATACAGACCTCCATAAGCCAATATGTAACCCCGTCACTCATGGAGCTCTATACAGAGCCCCATGAGCCACTAATTAACCCCATCAGCCCCATAAGGGTCTATATAGACCCCTATAGGACACTTTATAACCCTATATCAACACTATAGGTGCCACGAGGGACTCCAAGGACCCTTACAACACAAAGTCTAAACACTACACTATTAACCCCCCATCTACAGTATCAACCCCCCTCTAGACTATTAAGCCCTGTCTACCTAATTAAACCCCCCTCTAAGTAAATAACCCTATTCAACTCTCACAATACCTTATTAACCCTATCACTAAGCACATAAACCTATCTAGGCCTATTCAACCCTAACTGGCCTATCTAACCCTAACTGGGCCTATAAATCCCTAACTGGGCCTATTTAACCACATATAAGATATTAAAACCCATAAGTGCCATGAGAGTCCTCTAGGAGCCTCATGAAACCAAGTACAAACACTACACTACAATATACTATGCCCCCCAATAAGTCACTAAATCTAAACGTATCCCCCTCTAACTCATAAATCCCCCTCCTCCCTATGTTAATAACCCCCCTCTACCCTAACCTATTAAACCCTACCTACCTAATACCTACCCTAACATATTAACACCTACACTACCTAACTAACCCCCTATTAACCTCCCACCCCACTAATTATGAAAATAAAATAACTAAGTTACAGGAAATAAAAAAGCACCATTACAGAACATAATTAAAACCTAAATTACAAAAAAATAAAACAAAACATTACACAAAATAAAAACACCCCACCACAACAGAAAACAAAAAAGAACTACTTACCTAAAAATAAAATACAATAACAAATAAACACACTACATTGCAATACATCAAAACCCACAGCCAGCAATAAAATACAGTTCAAATATACCCCTAACTACATATATGAATACCCCTACCTACATACATCAATACAGTACCTACATACATATAAACCATACCTATGTACATGTAACCCCTACCTACATACATGTAACTCCTAACTACTATAGAATAAATAAGACCACTTACCTTGCCCAAATGCCCCTTCAGTGACGACGGTATTCCGGCCACAGGTCGCACCCCTAGGAAAAAAAGAAACATAAAATTAGTACAGAAATAAACACAACATAAAATGTAAACATTCTAAATATTAAACTTACCTTTCTGCGATGCCCCCATCCTTCTTGAAGTCTTCTGCTGCTGAGCCCTGGGAAAAAAATCTGCTGCAAAAAAAAATAAAGCTTGTTCCAGCAAAAAAAATGGAAATATCGCCTTCTGATGGGCTGAAAACACTGTCAATAAAATGTCAGCCCATCAGAAGGCGCCTTCTTATTGGCTGCAATCTGATTGACAGTGACAACAGCCAATCAGAAGACGCAGATGCTTTGAGCCAATCACAATGGGATACACCCCCAGGGGGTGTATCGCATCCTGATTGGCTTAAGGGAATAGCTCCTTCTGGTTGTAGGGCTTGATTAGGAGCCGTGGGGAGGCTACGTAAGAGCTTAACAAGCTCTTGCTACTGCTCCTTGGTGTATGTAAGCTGCAGCTCGATTTGAGCCAGTTCCGGGCTTGACGAAGGGTTAACGTAGAATTAGAATAGCGAATAGCGAAACACTTGGGGACGCGCAAGATCAAAGGCTTTGATGGAAGTAAGCTGCGACTGAGCTAATCACAAGGTATCGCAGCTACACAGCTGTAAGCCGCCAGAGGCCGCCATTAGAATAGCTAAGTAGCTTGCGGCCTCCACTTGCGGCTACTTATATGAATGAGGCCCCAGGTGCTTTACAGAAGTTTAATTATAAGTGTTAGCACCTTTATTGCTACCAATCCTCTGCATGTTAGGTTATGAGCTGATAAAAAATTTAACTGTCACAGCTTAGACTGTAAGTTTGCGAGTTTTCAATCTTGTGTTAGTGCCTTGGAAACAAGCTCTATGTACATTAAATGTTATGCTCAAAACCAGTGCCCTCAATTCTTTACAAGGTGTTACATTTGTTTTTTGCTTTGTACTTAACCCCTGTACAGCACTACGGAATATGTTGGGGCCATATAAATAAAGATAAAGATAAAAAAGACCACATCTACAATTCGATTGGCTTTTAAGTTGACCCTTGAACTTGACCTAATCAGCTCAGTATCCTAAAACTCGTAGACTAATGTGAAACTAAAACCGACAATCAAGCAGTTTTATAACCTTTATACAAACAGCTAATCTTACTCTAAGAGTAATGCTTAATATGAAAGAAACATGAGGTTTGGGTGGAACTTGTTTTTTTAATAGGTACTGTTTTAAATATGTTTCCTATAATTAAAGGGCACAAAATACATTTTATTTATATTAAAAGCTAACAATACTTGTTTTACATATTCATTGTAAAAAATACCACACAAGAGAACAAAGAAGATGATATAACACAGACTGGGATTACCGAATAATGTATGCCATGTTTTTGAAATAGAAACATTCTTGTAGGGAATTAACAAAGGAACTCTTTAAAGTGTTTAATAAAATGGAACATGCTTATGATTTAGAAAACGCTACTGTGGCTGTGAACAATCTGGTTAGTTTCTGCAATTCCAATGAGATATCACTACTCTGCATATGAATATTGAGAGATGACTTGTGTGCATATCAATTCATATAGTTGCTGTTTAAAAAAACACAAGATAAAAAGAGTTATCAATACAGAAATGAATGAACATGCATTTATATAAAAACTAGCGAATTGCCCGTCAAAAAATGACGGCAATGAAATTGTAAGTGAGCTAATGCTGTTTGGTGTATACTAATAAAATAACTAATAGATTAATAAAGTAATATACTTTACCTATTTTGAAGCATTGTGTTGAAGAGCTGGCAATCTGTTTTGATGTTGCTGCAGCATTAGTGGTGTGGAGCTGCTGTGTAAGCGTGGTGAATGTGTGCAGTGTAATAGTGTGCGTGTGCGAGGCCAAACCGTTAGCGTACTCGTGTACTTCCGCATTGTTCTAAAATGGCGGGTAATGTGTGGTATGCGTC